>JANPWX010019886.1:2910333-2977157 GCA_024734555.1 Trochalopteron elliotii
TATCTCAAGAGAGGCGAAACACTATATTTTATATTTTATATTTTATATTTTATATTTTATATTTTATATTTTATATTTTATATATACAGGGTTTGTCATCCTTAATCCTGTTGGACAAATAAGTACAAGGGTTGTATTACAGCTGTGTGATCATTTAGGCATAAACCATTTGGCTATGTCTGCGGCTAAAACTGGATTGAGATACACCTTGGCTCCTCTCTGAGGAATCTAAGTAGCAAGGGGTTCCTTTCTACACTCCATGCCTCAATGAAAAGGCTTCTCTTACAAACTTTGACTGATGCTCTCATTCTGCATGCACCACAGAGTTGTCTATGTCTGACACTGTTTTTGTCTAACATGGTACTAAGTTTATTTGCCTCAGACTGCTCCAGGATCCTAATTCCAAAGTAGTCAAGTCAGTCAGCTGGGGAGTCTTCCATTGCCTCAGTAGCCCAGAGAAAACTTCTCACACTTAACTGCAGGCCCGTAAGAGCAGAGATTTCAATGTTGTAATTTATGGCTTAAACATCTTCAAGGACTTTTGCCTATTATAGCAGAACTGTATAAAAGCTATGGAGAAGACCACCACATCCAGACTAAGGCCCTGGATCAAACTTAGCACCTTTGGAGTGGACACCCCACCCCAGGGCTATCAGCTGCCAGGTTGGCACAGACCCTTACAGCACAGGTGCTGGGGGAAGGAAGAGGTTTTTGAGTGTGTGGGGAAAAAGTCTCTGGTCTGAGGCAGTTAACACCCACCCTCTGCTGTGCAGACCAACTCAGCTCTGAGGCCCCTTCACCCCAGGAAAAGCCACATCCACGTGAAGGAGTGGATGTGTCATGGACACATGGGAGTGTCATGGTCCATCGAAGGTCAGTCCCCACAAAGGGGTCCCCAGACCCTGCACCAGAGCACTGCAAATGATGCAACAGATCCACAGTGTTGCAAGGGAGAGTGTCAAAGCTGCCCTCCACAAAGGAGGCACCTGGGTGCTCCCACTTGACCCAAATGTGTATTATTCCATTGGAATCTATACTTTTTGCGGGCTTCAGAGGACCCTAAGCACCAAAAAGACCAGATGGAGGTGACCTATGAGACGTCACTGGGATGCCCAGAAGGATGATATGTTTCTACATAACCCCTGTCATTCTCTCCCTGTCTGCCCACCCCCCATCCACACCTCATTTCTTTCTCTCTTTCTTTTCTCTTTCTCTTTGCCTCTTTTACTATTAAATAAAAAATACCACCTTTTTTTCTTTGCACCGACATCTAACGTCATTTGGTTTTAATCATGTTTTTTGGGTATATTTTGAACTTTTCTGCGCTCAATCCTATTTGCTCACAGACCCTTAGTTTCCTTTGGTCTTCTGTGTTTAACTGGTTCGCAGCAGTCACACAGGAGTGACCCTAGACAAGCATCAACAGTTTGACTTTCTCTCTGATTACAAGAAAATCCTTTCTGATTATCTGACAAAATCCTAAAAGAGTAAAAACTAGCATCTGATAAAGGCAGGTCACATACTTAAGCAACAACTTCCTTCTCCCCAGTATGGATAACATTTGTATTACACACCTCTTTGCACTGTTGTAATGCTGCCTTGACTGCCCCACAAAATGAAGCCACACAAAGGACCTGAGCCTTCTGTAACACAAGGTCATACAGTACACTTACATGACCTGTTCATACAGTAAAAGATGTGAGATCTGAAATCTCACTTACTGTTTGTAAGGAGGATTATAAATATTCCTGTAAGACACAAGAAATTATGGTTGAAAAAATATAATGGCTAAAAATAATGTTCCACATGCTAGTTTTGCTTACAAATATTAGTACAGTAACAAGCTTTTGAGAGAAAAAACTTGCAGGAACAGATAACTCAAGTTAGTCTTACTTTCCTAAAGAGAAAAAGATATTAGATCTGTCCTTAAACTAAAGAATTTTAGATTGTGTCAAAGGGTTCTTTATACCACTGACCATTGAAGCTTTTTATGTGTATAGGGGGTGTCATGTATTGCATACAGCAGTGTTGGGTAGGTGCTGAGGAGACCACAAAATCAGAGGAGTGCATGTCCTATCACTAGTGAGAACATGATTTGCACCTACCTTCAGGATGTATGTCATCATTTGAATAATTGCAGGAATAGGAATGTCTAGAGTCTTAAATCTTAACCACAGAAATATTACACTCATTAAAGTACAAGCAGATAAGCCTGGCACACAGTAATCTCAGTGGTGGGCAGCCACTCTTACTAGTCAAAATGTAAGATAAAAATTGTGCCTTTTTCCCCTGCTACTTGATAGTCACAATTTTACAACCACTTGTGTCTGTAGGTGTTAGAAATAAATCTGTAAGTATACAAGTGTACAGCTTATGTTTCCTTTGAAAATGATCCGTCTGCTTAATTTCTAACAGTGCTAAACCTGTCTTGTCACACATAAAAAGATATCCTTGCTTTGCCGGGAGAAAAGCTAGCTATGCTGAAACAGAAAGAGGAATATGGGATAAAAACTTCATTTATCCATAGAATTAAGACAGATAATTTGGCACACCAGCAGTTATTCCTGCATCTCAAGCAGCTGCACTAGCAGGACTATTGAGCTGCCTTGAGCTAGTTCCCAAAGCCAACACCATATTTGCATCACAAATTACTTTTCATGTCTAGTGGGTACCAGGCCAAAGCTTTCCCTCATTTGCTGTCTCCTTCAATGCTTCATATTCAAAAAGAATTCTAGTGCCCCAGGAAACCTGTGCCACTCTTGCTGTCAGCTGATGGACTTAGCTCTTTCCCTCTAGATGCTCCCCCTGTGCCAGTTGCATATACACTTCCCACTTGCCTGGGGTCTGGTTTCCAAATCAAAAATTTTGCATTGTGTTAGGGCGTGGTGCTCACATCAGGGCGCTGCCTCTGGTGCTATGAATGGCCCTTTCTCTTCTTGTGTTTTTGCACTCCCAGTGATCCTGTCTTTTGCATGCCAAAGGCTGCTGTGACAGCAGGTATCAGGGGAAGAAGAATAATTATATGGAACATTTTGAGAGAAGGATTCTTTGAAATATAATTAATATTTGGTCTTGATATTTTTACAATAAAGACAAATTGATCAAAGTATTCAGTTACTTATTTAATACAGACAAGTTTTCTTAGTTTTCTTGAGAAGTAAACAACATAATGTGCTTCATTTCAATCTGAGCTGTAAGGGTGATGTGCTAAACCTATGACACTCATACGCAAGGCAGAATCCGTACTATAAGTGTGAGGACACTCTTGACAAAACAGAAAATCTTAGGACATAACTACAAGGATGAAAGCTCTTTGGAAAGACTTAGGCAAAACACAGCTACGACACTATAGCATAAATTGAAGATGGCTAGATAAGATGATTACATTAGCTTGCCAGCATGCTCTGTAATCAAATCAATGGACATCAGTTTGATTGCTGGGTCGTAGAACCACTGATACTTTGTTTAAGCATTAGGCTAAATAAATAGTAAGAATGTGTATTCCAGACTCTACAATCGTAATTTGATACACTTAATTCAGGATTCCTTAGGGTCTCAGATTATTAAAATTTTATAATAATTTATGGTTCTGAATAGAAATTTGTTTGCAGTGAAGCTTCAGATGATTTCCTCTATATAACTTGTGAAGTATCAAATATATAGACATCATGATCAGTAGAACCTTGACATCATAATCAGTGGAACCATACTTCGTCCACTTGGAGAGATAGATAATAATTGTTCAGTTTAAACTTCACACCATAAGCTTTGAAAGTCAGAGAACAGAGCCCCTCTTGGTATACCTGTGGTTATAAAGGAAGGGAAGGAAGAGCTTATAGAAAGTCTCAGGACAGATAAATTGAGTGTTTGGCAAAGAGTAATGAAGCATAGAGGCAACAGAAAAGTGCATAACTTGCACAAGCTATTGGAACACGTTGGTGTTTCTTATCCTCTTGAATTGCTTCTTTGTTTTTTCAATTTTTGACCTCTCAGGGCATAAGATGATGTGCTGTATACCACGAGAGTTTAAGAAACAAAGAGCACCCTGTTGCTTTTTGCACTGTTTTGTTTGACACCACTGAGAAAAGTAGAACTATGTGAAATGTTGGCATAAACAGTTAGAGACAACACAGTTTTAAGCAACGATTTTCAGTCTTTTTGAATAAATATGGCCTGTTGTAGTGGTTTCATGTTCACTGAATTTTGTTTTGCCAAATTAAGTGTTTACTCTATTTTTCTCCTGTGAAGTAGGATTAGGAGAGGCAAAGCAGGCTCAAGCTTAAAGATAAAACAAATAGACTTATTAACACACACCAGAAAAAGGGAAAAATGAAAAAATTAAAATGAAAACTTTCAAAGCACTCTCCCTTCCCACTAATAATTCACTTTCTCACATACAACATAAAAGAGTCAGAACCTGTAATTTTCAGATAGTTTCACCATTTAAAGTAGTCTTTCATCAGTTCTTTGGGAGAGGAGCCTCTTAATTTACCATGGAATTTTCCCCACTGACAACCTAGAACAGGTTTCCTGTAGGTCTGAACTCTCACAGAAATGGTCACCCGGGGAAGCCTGCTTCCATGTGGTCTCCTCCTATTAGCAGTTTCCCAAGCTGCCTATGGTTCATAGGAACTCAGGCAAAATGAGCAACTTCAAAGGCAAAGGATTCTTCATCTCAAGGAACAGAGATGTCTTCTCACTTCTTTCACTGGCACAGTGGGCTTCTTATCTCTCTCTCTGTTCAGGCATCTCATGGGACCACAAAAATCATACATTCTAATGCAATATTACTCAGTCCATCACAAACACCTCTGCTCAAAAATCCACAAATCATCTCCCCAAATGCATATTTTTCCCCTGATTTAAAGGATAATCTACCTATAGAGTTCATTTCTATAGCTCAAATAAGAAAGTCCAACCAGCAGGCAACTCCTCCATCCTTCCTCAATTAGTCTTTCCTTCACTCTCTCCATCTGACTGTTATGCTGAGTCTTTCTTTATGTTCAATCACTGTGTATGTTTTCACTCCGGGAAGGGTTAGTGCTCTGGAGGTTCCATCTGCAACAGGAAAGAGTTAAAACTTGCCCAGGCCTGCGGTAGTCATGTGAGCTCTGCCAGGTGGCAGCCACAAAGATCCCAATGGCATGCCGGTGGGGGAGGCTGATGGATGCCTTTTTTTCCACCCCTCAATTTAATTGCCTGGGCTACTCGGAGCTGCTTCATTGCTGGAGCGGGGCAGGGCAAGCATGGGGAATCTCATCCTCCCCTGGGCCAGCAGTGCCGGCAGCTAGGGCCAGGGCACAGCCCTGCCACAGCCCAGCCCTGATCTCCACCATGGTCCCTGGCACACAGCCAGCACTGTCCAACTGCAGCCCTGCCGCTGGCAGCCAGGGAACCAGGGGCGCAGCCGGCCCGGACCGCTCCTCTGCGGGCAGCGGCTCCCAGAGACCCGGCCAGGCCCAGCCGTCCTGGGGCAGCGGGGCCTAAGCCAGGCCCTCCTCGGCTGCCCATGATGTTAGCTGGTAGCCAGGCAAGAGGAAAACAGAGCCCTCCAACCCAGTCTCAGCTTTATATGGGTATTACCAAAAGTCGCATTCCGTTTTCTCAGCGGTCAGACTACATACCAGTCCAAGAACTGGCCCCTGATAGGTCCCTGTCCTTTCCAAAGAATTCTGAGGTCCTGGCAGGGCACTATTCCATATTCCTTTTTGTTGCGGTGCATGATTGAGGTTTTCAAATTTGTATCTGTATTTTGTTTATTTGCCTGTATTTGGTAGATTCCTTCCCGAGCCCTTTCCAAAATACCTCCACCCCTGTTCCCAAAATATCACCTGGTATCACCTTGTCCTGGACACCACCCTCTTCCTTCCCTCACTGGCCCAGAGTGTCCTCCTCCCAGGCTGCGACCTTGGGTACAAAAAGGAGGAGGACAGCCCAGGCTTGCTTCTGGCACATGGAGCTGCACTGAATAAATACCTTCCCAAACCCAAGCCAGAGCCCGCTTCTTGACTCCAAGCCTTAACCACGCTCAGCCAGCAGGACTGATGAACTCATGGACTGTTTTAGTTGGTCTGGGAACTGCTTTAGCCAGTAAGCAGCCCCCACGAGAGAAACCAAGAACACCTTTTCAACCAAAAACCAAACTGTGTTAACCCATATCACCTGTGGATAATAAGCTACGACAGTATGGGTTTAACACCTGTGTCAATAAGCAAACTCGTGTTTCCTATATTTTGGTAGGAGAAGCAATAATATAACTTAAGAAAAGGATCTCAAGTGGGTATAAATATAAATATTAGTAATAAAAAAAACAAGAACACCTCAGTGAAACACAAGAAAAACAGAAATTGTTACATATAGTTTTGTATTTATATACTTCTAGTACAGAGAGAGTGAAACAGCTATGTAACTTTAAAAAGACTCTGGTTTACACAGGTTTGAAAAATAGGTATTAAAGCAATTAAAGGAACTCACACTTATCTGAATGATGAATTCTGTTTATCTATCCTGAATAATTTAAAAACTCTATATACATAATTTTCTAATAGAGGTGTTCATTTACTTCACTTTAAATACCATCATGTATTCTTAATTGGTTCCCAATAAATTTATGCACATTTGGGTCCAAATAAATCCTATTAAAATACAATCTTTTTAATATATTTTTCAGCAAATGTCAAAGAACATAATTAATATGATATCTCAATAACCGTGGAAAACAAGGCGCTGTAAGGATAGAAGAGAGGACAGATAGCCAATTATTAACTGAGGGAGTATAGAAATAAGATTTGGGAGTGTTGTTTTTTTTCCTTGTGATGAAATCTTTAAATTCACGTGAAAAATATGACTGCTACAAGAGGCATTTAACTTCAAGTGCTATAGTTCTATATTTACGTATTTTGTCATGGTTGATTTCTTATCTAAAAATAACATTTAAAAAGTATAAGACATCACCTTTTTAAAAAAAAGTTCACAAAAGTATGAAGCAGCAACACTCTACAGTGCATACTATACTATACAAAAATATACTTTTAATTCCAGACAAACAACTGGGCATCCAATTTATTGGTGTGAAAGGGACTTCACACTTTTCAGCCAAATAGCTGATTAAGCTGTTAGTAAAGTATTCAGATTGCAGAAGCTGCTTAGGAAATATAGGATTTTAAGTCTGAATTGTTTAATATAATGTTTTATTCAAAGTTGGTGAATAAACATAGGCATTTCAAAAATGAAGACAATGATCACCATTTTCATCTCCAATTTTTCTTTTGCCAATTTCATACATAAATAGTCCTAATGGACAGTGAACTGAAATAAAAATTCATTATGAGATGATCCAACTACTTCCTATCCTAAATCGTACTTCTAAAAATAGGATTTTATTTCCTCAGTATAACTGTATGTCACACATTGTTGAATATTAACACCAAGTCCTTTCAGAATGAGTGAGCTGCTCTGGCCTTGTTCAATGTGCAGCTGAAGATATTTCTTAAACTGTCAATTACTTCAGTGATCTCTCTACATTCAATACTATCAGATTGCATAGGGATGACCCAGGAGTTACTGTAGCCCTTGTTTTCACTCCAATTGTTGTCAAGAAATGAGATTGTAAAATACGCCAGTTCCTATATAAACCCTGAAGCAAGAGTATAGGTTATGGCATAATACAAATTTATCTTTCAGTTATTGTCAGTACATTTAGTTCAGAATTTGAAAATAATAAATTTGATTTTCTTAGAATATTCAGAGCTTTATAAGAAATTTCCATAAGAATATATAAAACCAAGTTTTAAAACTGTGAATTTTTTTTCTACCAGTGATTTAAGGGCCAGAAAAATTTAAAGAAATAAAGTTTTTAAGAAATATAGTTTTTTTGTTTTAGTACTGAGAGAAGGAATTTTAGCTCATTGATGCTAAACAATACAAGTAATCACTAAATAATTTTGGTATGTTGTTTTGTTCTTTTGTTTTTTTGAATATATCTGTAGTTGGATATATAACAGTATTTTGAAATTACAAATATGTGTACAGAGCCTTTTTAATGAGAATGGCTGTGTACTTTAGTGATCTCAAATATAACAGCTTCAGCTTCACTTCTGATACTTAGAATTTTTATGTTTAAAAATTCTGCAGGTTTAAAGAAAGAACACCATGAATGATCAAAATTGGCAAAACTCAGCCATTATGGATACTCTCCTCCTGTCTGAAATAACTGGGCTCTGGTGCAAATCGATTTTCAGCATGTAAAACTAATCTAACTTAATCCTGTTGTAGGTGGATGTCAGTGAGAATTCAGCACCTGACTTCCCAAAGGGTGGTTTGGCTGGAGACAGTGCTGATTACTGGCCAAAACTGCGTGAAAACAGGAGAAAATGTGACTACGGGTGTTGACTGTCAGTTTACACTGTAAATTTTTGTAGCCATCAGGGTCCATTGAGCTCTCCCTCTGCAGCATCTGTCTGTGCCCTGGTGATCTTCCCTCAAGCAGGGATACATCTCAACACTACATCTTGAGGCTGAGAGCTCCCTTATCTGACACCAGACACCCATGATTAGGCATCATTTTTTGTATGCATGTAATATTTAAGATGCATTTAGTTAAGTTTTCATAAAAACTTGGTAACAAATTGACCACTAATCCATGTGCACTTACTAAATATTTTACATACTTAAATTTATTGATTAAAATTTCTTAAGTGCCTACTCATACGTGTCTGAGTGAGATTGGATAACTTTACTGCAACAACAGCCCATACACCAAGACTATTTTCTCCCTCTCTCCATTGTGGCAATTCTAATAATTCAACAAGCTTTCCTGAAACCCCATTTTAAACATTGATTATGATTCTTCAACAAGTAATGCCAAAGTTATTGAAATATCCTTAAGCATAATGGTATTTTATTAGGAAGGAGGGACTGATAGTTTTATTTCTATCTTTTAGTTGTACATTTCCCAATAGAACAATGTTTTGTATTTAAATCTTGTCTTTAGGGACTGCTTCATTAATACTGCTACCAATAACAAGAGTAATAGTAATAATATGCAGATAGCAGTATTATTTTTGCAAGCACTGTCCATAAACATAAAGCATTACTCCTTTTTATTGTTTAGTTAATATTCCTGTATATAAGAGGATATATGCTGACAGTGAAAATTGATACACAATGAAGAAATTATTTTTCCTGTTGTTGCTCTGAAGTATTTTTTTTAAACAATTTCTTTAGATATGTCTCTGTGATGAGTCCTTATCAAAGGTGTTGACATAGTACCACCCAGTAATCCACAGGTTTATCATCACAGTCTGCAAAAACTCACTTCAGCGATGTAGCAACAGTGTGAAGGTCATAATAATCTGTGAAGGTCAATTTCCTGAAGCATGGTTCAAAGCTTTTGCTACATTCAGGGGTGAACTGGGTGTTTTCCTGAAGCCTACTTCAATCAAGAGCTAACTTGTGAATAATCAAGAAATACTGCACAAGTACTTCGAAGATCCACTTTTCTAAACCAAAGGTGTGATAGGATGCAGCCAACCACAGTAATTCAACTTGGAACAAGTTATTATCAGATAGAAAACAGGCTAGTAGGCTGAAAGGTGTTGGAGACTTTAAAGACTTCAAATGTTTTCTTGAATAGAATATGCACTTTTTTACTTGTCTGTTTTCCCAAATGTGTCATTTATCTGCCGCACCAGAGCCTTTTCTACCCAAGGAAAGCAAATAAATTGAGGGGGTTGGGGTGGGGGGCGATGGAAACATCCCCCTCTAGCCACTTCACTCTCTACAATGATTCTCTAAACTGTGACCGATTAAATTTACACCCTCTCACACAAAAACTGTGTATACAGATCTCTCTACCACAACGTCCCTTGTCCTTAGACTGATATTTTTAGCCCAGGGGAATGCAGGGAGATCTTCTGAACAAACAGTATAAATTAGCTTACTAGAACAGAGATAAGAGCCATTAGGGATCAGTGGAAACTTTTATTTTGAATATCTTTTGTGTTAAAGTTAAGAGCCTTCATTTCCTCTTCAGAAGTTTCTTGTATCTGTTTTTACCATAGGTTGTAGCTACACATGCTTTTTTCTCTCTTTCCCCATCTACCCCTCCCATTTCCCATGGTTGCTAACACCTCAGAATAATTCTTACAGAAGTGGTAAAGTAGATGCTGTGACATCCTAGGCACATACAATCATTCCCAAACAATTTGGCCTGAACAGGAGCCCAAAAAAGCGGTCTTTTTTGCCACCCCTACTCATCACATGGTCAGTTCTGAGCTTATATCAAGTTGCTCAGGGTTCTCTCTATCTGGTGTTTGAAATTCCTCTAGTACAAAGACAAGCTGTGGAGCTTTTCTGTGCAATCTGTGCCACTGGCTAGTCATCACTGTAATTATTTCCACCACCCCCATCATATCCATTTAGAACTTCCTCTACTCAGTTTACCCTTATTTGGTCCCATCCTCTGACCAGGCATAGCTGTGTTGGTCTCTGTGACCTTTTCAGGACATCTGCTGCTCAGCAGCTAATATTACTCTCAAGATTAGTCTAGAGACAGGGTTCTTCAATGAGAAACTTCTTTTATTTTACATAAGCACAAATGAATGCTATTGCAGTACACCTGAGAGGAAATTTGAGAGCAACACAAGAGCACTTGTGTAGAGGAAGATAACCATTAAAAATGCTTGGTTTACTGACTATATAGAAACAAAAACAAGTTCAATAATCTGAGCCCTATTCATTTCTTACCCTATAAAAATAATGTCGGGGAAGGATTGATCTCAGGAAGTTTAGTCTCTAAAAGGGTTTATCATGTAGTTCTGCAGATACAAAAATCCCGTTGTATACAATTAACCTGTGTTTTACACTGTGCCAGCACAGCAGTCATTACAACCAGCAAGACTTTTAAGTTCAAAGCTGTGGATGAACTTGATCTCTTTACTCAAGGAAAATAGCTTTATTTGACTGCTTTTTCCCGTTCTGTGTATTTATACCTTCTGTATAAGGTTTTCTTGGATGCCCTGGATAACCTCTTTTTATATCATAAAAGGAAGTCAGATCTAGATAATTCTTACCAGTACCTTGTTATTTTGATCCTTTATCAAAAGAAAATGAAAGGATCAACTATAATTTCTCAAAGCCAGTTCAGTTATTTCAGGGAGGCCAGAATAATAGTCCATATTCAAAACACTTCTAGTTTCTTCCCCAACCTAATTAATTCTCACCAAACTCTTGAACTCTGTTTGCAGTTAACTTTAGTCAAATGTAAATCCTTATAGCCTTGTAGAGTTAAAGACTTTGGAAAATAAGCTCAGTATCCCTGGCCTGAAAATCCAGGAAGGAATATCCTATGTTCTATACAGTAAGAGTATCTCTCCAACAGGGTGCCACACTTGGTCAGTCTAATTACGTCTGCATTGAGCTTGAGGCTGAGTGGACACCATGGAAATTGTTTCTTGGGCTTCCAAATTATATGTCAATATCTATGGCTTCTAGTATTGCAGACATGTCATAGGATGAAGATTTTCCTACCTTTTCAAATAGCTTTATAAATTCCACCTCAGAGGATTAAAATATTTCACAAAAATGCATGGAGATCTGGAACAGTTGTGGGTTTAAAATCCATAAATGATTTTAATATTTTCATTTTCTGTAACGGAGAATTAGGATATGAATCTGTATTATGGTCACGGAAGTCTATTTTCAGACACTGAAGAATGGTCTAAGAGCTGAAGAAATATTAAAATTCTTTCTTCTATACTCTATATCAAGAAGTTAAAATATAGTGAAGGAAACATGTAAAACACAAATGACTTTATAATCTATTAGCACAGAAACAATTAAGATTGTTTACAGTTGTGTATGTATTCACATCCAATAAGTGAAGGAAATGCTTCTGCTAGTTTGTTTCATCTGTGTTTTGAATATAGTGTTTAAGAAGGTGACAGTGGTTCAAAAAGTGAGTCCTTTTAATCCTGTGTATTCTTCATGACTGTCTTTCAGTCACATTCCAATCCTCATAATGCAGACATATTTCAGCCCTCTCAACTCCACCTATCAGAATGAAATCAAAAGGGAGGATCAGGATTTGTGCCAGGGCATTGAAAAGGGGGATAAGACCAGTCTTTCCAACAGTATTCCAAAATTAGATAAACTTCAGCTCAAGAGACCGTAGGAGATATTTTTCCCTTCAGTTACCTCTAGTAAATTACTCCAAGTGGTGGCTAGCCTTGTTCAAGAGCATCAGAATGCTTGGTGTCACACTGATTAGCGCTCTGGGGTGTCTCTGCCATGCACTGACCTGCTAGGAGGCGATGCACATGCCTAGATTTCTGTTTGGTTTCGTCTCACTACTGATTTTTGGTGCTTGTCAGAATCTATGGGATCTTGAATAAAAATAAACCTTCCATAGTAACGTTTTGTTGCAGAAGATTCTACCAATATTAATGTTTAATTCATCAGAAAGTGTCAAGATTACTGAACCTGTCAACTCTTCTGCACTGGAGTTTTGGCCTTATAGAGCAGTATAGCCATTTTGAGAAACAAGTGGACCCTTCCTTGTTGCAAATTTATGCAGCTTTTTTTTTTGTGGATTTAAATAGTAGGAAATCTCTGACTGTATGTAGAGAAATTCCAGGTGAAATTGATGTGGTCTATGATCATATTTTTTTAATGTGGGTGTGGGGGACAGGGAAGAAACATTGCATTAGAAGTGAAATAAAAGAAGGTGAGAGAAAAGTGTTGCAAAGTAGGGAACCAAAAACTGTTTTGCTTGATGCACCATGTGAAGAAAAATGCACAATTTCTGGAATTTAAAAAAAAAAAACCCAAACTATATAGTAGTTAGCAGAATTCCAGGACCTTTAGGGCACAAATTTAGACACTTGTTTAGAATAAAAAGCCTGTACTTAACACTACTATAAGTAGCCCAATTAACTAAGAATATTTTTAACCAATGCAAGGGACCTATAGTGAATAAAACCTTAATTTTGTTACCTTCATTATATGTGTTAAAGCTAGTGGACTTTATCTGTGTCTCTTGATGGTACTAATTTTAGAGCAGAGGCTTTTGCTTTGTTATTTTTCATTTTCTGCTGTTTCTGAAAGGTCTGAAGATGATTTTTTGCATTCTTGTTTGAAGACTTTAGTGAAATAGTTTATTTGCATTTGGTCTCTGTCCTGTTTTTCAGGAGTAAATAGAGATTGGCAAGCCATTCTTGTTTCCCTTTCTTCTGTCATAAATACTCACTGAAATCTTTTGTCCTTTAGTGTGAGAGATATCAATTTGAGACACAAAGGAAAGGGAGCATTTGGAGAAAGAACAAGTGAATTGTATCTAAAATGTCATGTCTATACTATCCAAATAAATAGGTAGCTCTTCCTCTCTTTTTATTACCCCATTTCCTAAAACTGATATTTTTAACCAGTTTGAAACTTCAGAATTAGACATTTCATATATCATTTCCAAAATTGCAGACAGTCCTTATCACTGGAAGATACTGGAAGATACTGGGAGAGCAGAGAAAATCGTTGAACCTAAGAATTCATGGATAGATACTGCTGCTCACACACCTTTGCTTTTCTGATGTGCATAAAGAACCAGATTGATAATTCCACAAATGGCCTATATGGAAGAAGGAAAATATTATCTCCTCTAAAAGTGAGTGTGAGTGGTTATCAAGACGAAAGGACTATTAGCTGTCGATTTAATAAAATGTGATATAGAAAATTTATATTGTTTTTTTCCTTGCTCTGCCACAGTTAAAACATATCTCTTGGTCAGTTTATCCTTTTTTTACCCATACAGTACATCACAAAATTAAGATAATTATGTATCTCACAAGAGATAAATAAGCTGTCTGTTATCAGAAAAAAAGAGAGAAATATAAACCACTCACTTGAGGATGCTGGGGTCGGGAGCCCAGAACATTACTGGCAAATGTTGTATGCTTGCAAATTTCCAAATATTAATAATAATGATGAAAAATTTTAGTTTTCCAACACAACCTACATAAGGGCAAAAATAAAAGCAAAGGGAGAGGAAATTCTTCTATGTAAATGACATCTACTAAAAGAGGTGCTCTGCTCTTTTCAAATCAATTCAAACCACTCTTGAGCCTCTTACACTGTTAAGTTTCTAAGACAAAATCAAGAAATTTAATATTTCCTTCTGTTTTGGGATCAGTTTTATCCAGCTTGGATTTCTGGTTTTGTATCTGTAAAGTGGCAGGGAACAAAATGGGAAATTCTTTGTATTTTGTCAAGGTGTCAGCTGTTCAAGTGCTATAGTCATAGTGCACACATGCTCATCACAAAATTATTAACCTTTTGAGGATCAATTCTTCAGAGTCATTAGACACAACAGAAGACTACTGACATGTTTATGATTTCTGTAGTCACCTCTAGTTTTTAATTACAGAACCAGAAGGGAACAATATCTGTGATGTGTTTTCAGTCTTTCAGTTGCAAAGAGATTCAGAAAAGTGAGCAGAGTTGGAGGGAGGAGTTATCTTGCACCATGACAAGGACACTTTTCCGGGAGAAAAAGATGGACAATGTATGAATTATGACAGTGGAACTGTAACAGAGATTGTGGAAGAAGAAACAGGATACCTTGGAAGAGAATGGAGAAATGCTGAAACACTGAAACATTCTTCTTGAAATGAAATACAGAATAATGTTCAGAATCAATTACATTCAAATATGCCCAAATTAAATCCTCAAGCTGTATGAAGAGATTGAAGGGAAAAAAAGAAATAAGATTTAATTAAACTTTAGAATAAAATATCCTTTTTTTTGCAATTTTGATTTTTTAACTCAGTTTTTCAACACCAGTGATTGTAAGGATCTGAGACTGTTTATCATTTAATTTCATTCCTGCTAAACACCATAAATTCCTGAGTTCTCATTGAATTATGTTTGCATATTTTTCTCTGGAAGCTTTTTGCATTACAAGACTTCATCTCCCTTCTCATATATCAGTCTGTTCTATTCCTTATTCCCAAGGGAAACCTGAAGTCTGCAACATGTGAAAAGGACTAATGGAAAGTCATTATTGACTTTAACTCTCCCTTAGTTATTGAAGTAACCAGCAGCTTTTCTCACTAGGCTCAAAATATTCAGCATGTCTTCCCTCATTTTTGACAGTTTCTATGTGGTCAAATCTCTATTTAACTTGCTTCCACCAGTCAGTCAGTCCCGTAATTTCTGTCCCCTTTTTAAGCTTAACCCATATTTACTTGGTAAGTTCTAGACAAATAGATCCTACAATTACATCTCTGCACAGGCAGAGTACCTTGTCTTGCTATTTTCCAACTTCTTTCAACAAACAATATCATTAGATGTCAAACCTTGTCATATTCCTAACTCAAAGAGTGGCAGTTAACCTTTTTCACCCTGCTGTTTTCCAGGAACTTTTCTGGCACCTTTCTACCCACAGCTGTCAAATTGCTCTATATGTAGCACTCTTAATGATAGAAAAGATTGATAATAATTTGAAATATCCAAAGATCATTGTATGCTTTGGCACTAATAAATACTTACAGAGGACTTATCTGTAGCTACACTGCCCACTGTTTCTCTTCTTTATGCAATTCAACCTGATAGTATGTCTTAAACTAACCAATTTAATCTACACTAAACTTTAAGGACATCTTAAAGTGTGCTGGGCAATGCTTTCTGACAGTTCACCTTTAAATGCTCATCAGAGATTATACAACAGTAAGACCACAGACAGCAGGCTATGAGATTTTGATGGGAGATAATTATTCAGCTAGAACTTCAATATAGCAGTGTTCCTTGTGCTAGAGGAACCTCATCTGAAGCTATGTTTGAGAAAGTCCAAATAATTTAATTTATGGAGTCGAAACTTAATGTTAGGCTAATGACTTGACAGATACTTAAAATGAAAACTGTACCATGAATGGAGTCCTAAATTGAAATTATTTCTAAAACTTTTGACAGATGGACAAGGCTGGTGGTGAATAAATTTGTAAGATGTGAAGAAGACAGATGGCCAGCAACATTAATGGCTATACTGGTGTATATATGACATATATCCCAGGTACAAGGGGCAAAGAAATTATCTACTGTCCCTAATGTTTAAGACAAAGGTTTAAAGAAATAGAGGTTCTTCATTGGTCTGAAAGAGACCAATTGGTGGCCTTAGCCCACCAATTTCTGTAGCCAATAGGACATGATAAGCCATGCAAATGCAATGTACTTGCTTTGATGTCTCAGTACTAGAAATTCAGCTGAAGAAAACATGCAGATCAAGAGCAGTGTCAGCTGTTTAACACTCTGTCTGAAAGGACAGGTGACCATTACCAGCTGAGATGCTTGAAAATAGTTTTTGTGGATGCTTGTTGCAAAATTGACACACACCTTGGAAATGTGTAAAACCCCCATATTTATAGCTTTCTCACCTTTCTTCAGTGAGCTCTAGTAGGGCAAATGACATGAGACAAACCAGAAACATTTAAGATCTATTCTGAAAAAAAAAAAATGAGCTTTTCAAAACATATGAATTTGGAGTAAAATTAAAAACTTAGAATTTTGATGTGTCGGATTCTATTTCTTTGCCAGAGAAAATAAAAAAATAGTAAGCAGTACACAGACACATTAAATAATGTGTATGTCTCAGCAATAAACAAAATACATACACAATATCAGCACTACAAGCTTTAAAAAGAGATAAACCATCGAATGAATGCAGTCAGGCACAAGTCATTCAGAATAGTAGGAACATGCGGGATTCCAGGCAAGTAGAGAAAACACAGTGTAAAAGCCCTGCTGACAAAAAACAGCCACAGAAAGGAACCACCTGACCTCCCAGTCTAGGTTATTCTGCACAACATGAGAGAGATGAGTCCTGAGATGAAGTGAGAACACAAAGAGACAAAAGTAATGAACATGGAAAAACAGGAAAGGTATGGGAATGGCACATAATTAAAACAATTCACCAAAGGGGAAAATGTTTACCGTTTGTGAAATTGCTCAGTGCTTCTTTTGCATATGCCAGCTGAACAGGCACAAACCTCCCAAGCATGCACAAACACAGAAGTTGGCACTGAGCAGAGCACTGAATTGTTTTGAGCTTCTGTACCAACCACACAAATGGAGGCAGGTGAAATGCTCAGCACATTACCTATGGAGAGGCTTAAAAGGCTGTACAAATCAATATTAAAAGAGTATCATTAGCCTGCTTCACATCAGCATTAATGGGGAAAACACTCCACAAGGAAACAGTCTGAAAGCATAAGGGACCCACCAACTGGCAAAATACAGAAACTCCCCCTCCAGGCATCCAGAAGAGACACATATTGATACAAACAGTCTAATTTTAAAAATTATTTTTGTGAGTTCAATGAAACATCAATTTTAATTTTTAAGTCTTAAGGAGCTACTCAGACAGATAAAAATCATGCCAGCAGAATCAACACAGACCTTACAGAAATGATTAGTTAAAATACAATAAAATTACAGATGTGTTTTAAAAAATAGGTGTTTTCTAAGTTGTACAAAGAATGAAAAATCACTAAAAAGTCATAAGAAGGGGTGAAACATACTTTTGCAGTACAATGATAAAGAAATGATTGCAGAATCCAGTTATGTGTAGGACAAAACAGATTTGCTCCTTTATATTGTTTCTCTCATATCTTATTGATTGCTATTTCTTTCCTAGAGGCAGTAGATCCAGCTTGGGAATTCAGTGTTATTGGCAAAACTAAAAAAAAGTATTTTGAAAGACCATGAGTCTTCCAAAAGCCGTCATCCTCAAATAAGGCTATGACATGACTACACCTAATTTAATGAGTTGGGAATGCAAACTAGGTTTGATTTTAACCCTAATAGTCCCATACAAAGAAGAAAACATTATGAATGTGAATATCTAAGTGAAGACAGTCGGTCTGGCAAGTCTTGCATGTTAAAATTGAGCACTTTAAGCCACTTGTGTGAGGAAAAGAGTTTTGTTCTCAAAATAATTTCTTCTCTCACAAGAGTTTGAAATTCATAAATAGGAAGAAATTTTATTTTCAGGACATAGCATACAACCATGGGAGATATTCCTGCTCATGCACTGCTTACTACAAACATAATCAACAACTTTATTTTGTCTTCTTACTCAATAAAGACTTGAAATTTTGCCTTTTCTGGTATTTTGTCGTGAAAAAGTCTGTGTACTCAGAGTGAGCTGTTTGTTCACAGCTTTGAAAAAAACTGAATTGAATTGAAAAAATTGAAAAAAATTACAGATTTTTATAGCCAAATAAAAGTGAAAAGAACAAATACAAGAATATCCTCAAGTCAATTTATCCATTAAGTTCTTTACTGATGGGATATGCAAATGAGAGAACTCTAAGCCAGAGTACTGAGGAATGACATGGCCAATTGCAGATGTCAGCTGTTACTTTTAAACATACTATCTCCAACTCATAAAAAAGTCTACTAAACTTCTAGCTGGAAGGAAATTTTCATTAATGATGGATTTCTTTGGACAAACTCAGATATGAAATACCTATTTTCTAGACCTGCAAAAAGACAAATATATTTTAAATGCAGGTTGAAATATCCTTGTATTTAATATTCACAAGATTTCAAAGTTATATACTATAAGTAAGTGATTTAAATTCAGGATAAATGCATATTTTCATTCCTATTAAAGTCTGTGAAGCCAATATTTAGCCCCAGGCCTGTACTTAGGGCTTCTTTCATGCAGAAATTTGAAAGATTTTCTCCTAATGTTTCGAATCCTTTGAACATGGTGAACTAAAGGCTGGAAAACGTGCACTAGAAGGCTTCTCTTACAAAAATAAGGAAAGAGGAAGAGGACTAAATCTCTAAACTCTAGTGGACCTGTAAAACAGGTTAATTGTAAGATAAAATCAATCATGTATGAGAAAGCGAGATGGCAAAATGACAGATGATTAAAAAATGATCAGTCCTCTCAAACATCATTGCAGTTCAGAGTGAGTTCCTGATGAGATATTAGTTGAGCAAGTATATGTGAAAAACTTCACTTCTTAAAAAAGCCCTAAAAGTAAAAAAAGCCCCTGAACAAATTAAAAAACCCCAGCATTCCAAACTTACAAGCTTGTTTTACTTTTGATTATTCTATGGCTTATTACAGATGAGATCTTGACAATTGTATGCACAGGCTGGAATCTATCTTATTGACAAGCTGTGAATTCCACCGTGCCATGGTGTCTCAGCTGCCACAAAGTGGAGGTATCCTGCAGGAGTGGGGAGAAAGGCAGAATTGAACACATCACTCTTCAACAAAACAAAAAATATCCCTCAGCTCCTCTGTCTCATGATTTGACATCCATAGTGAACCTGAAATATCAAAGAAGAATTATTTGCCAGTGACACAGATGAGCACCTAAGGTATATTTTAGCACAGGAGAGGATCTGACCCACCACTTACTTTCTGGTGTGCCACCCCACACAAGGGATGTTTGTGTGAACTGCTGTAACAATTGTTACAGAATCAGCAAAGCATGCAAACTTTTGTTGAAGAAGTAGAAAAACATAAGTAGAGAAACACCTGTGTTAAAAAAGATCTACTTTATCCAGAGTGAAAATCTACTATTAAAAATGCACTGAAAAATTCAATTAAGCTTGGGGCAGAAAAGGGGCACTGCTGCAGTAGATTCAAGGTCAGAAGTGTTCTCTCTCATCTCAATCTGAATGGAGAAAATTTTAATCTCAGAACAGCAATCTAGGACCTCAACATCATTTGCTTTGGCTAGAAATGAAAACATTGGAACTTTTTTTTTTTCTGGTTTATTTTGTGTTCATGCCTCATGATATACTGTCTTGGTTTGAAAGGCAGATGTCTGCTAAGGAAGGCAGGAGCCTCTTTTTAAGATGTAAACCCCCTTCCTCTGAATTATAGTTTTGAAATAAAGGGGTTCTCAGGCAAAAATATGGGAATAGGAATAACAGTTCTTTATTAGAAAAATTAAAATAAAGATGTAGTGGTAAAAAACAAAACAAAACAAAACAAAACAAAAACCAAACAAAAAACCAAACCAACCAAACACATAAACCAAAAGAAAACACTGACAGAGTCAGAATACAACCTGACACCCTGTTGGTCAGAGTGTTGGTAGCAGTCCAGTTGGCTGCAGTCCTCCTGGAGTGACAGATGCTCTGTTGGAGCAGAGATGATCCTGTAGAAGGGTGCAGTTTTCCTCTGAACATCCAGTGGTGGTGAGATGGGTCCAGGCTTCCTCTGGGAATCCAATGGCAAACAGGCTGCCCTGGTGTTCTGACTATCAGATTTTTATCTGGGTAGGAATGCTTGGCTCCTCCCCTGGGTGGAGCATCTCACAATGGGATGATGTAATTTTATCAGTCATGCAGTGAGACTCAATGGCCCATTAACAGAAGATATCCCCTGAAGGGAGGATGGGTTGTGGAAGGGATAAAGAACACTGCCCCACCTGGTTTTAACAGCTGGTAATAGAATACATACATTTGGTTACATCTTGCATTGCAGCCTGACGTATACCTTGATGTGATTACATGTCACCAAGAAGATGAAAAGAAGCTGGCTGCAATGTCCTGGACTCTGTAGTCTCCTAGCTGGACTCCCAGCGCCCTAGAAGAGTGAGACAAAGTGCAGCAACTTGCAGAACATCAAGCATTATGCACTATAGTGGAACATTCTGAATTCTTTGACAGTTTCTTCTCTATTTATTTTAGGATATGAATGCTCTGTAATGCTCAGCATTTTCAGTATTTAATTTTCTGATTTGAAAAAACACATCAATACCACAAAATTTTAACTTTTCTTCAGTGAGCATTAAATTCTGTGGAAATTCTTTCCCTCTGGTGATGGAATCACACAGTTATCATCCACCATATCAGAAACAACAAAAAATATCTGAACATAACTTTTCAGTATCATCTAAAATTTAGAGAAGTTACATCAGCATAATCTTAAAATAATAACAATTATTATTATTATTATCCAAAGTAATGCAAAAAAAAAATACTGCTGACCATATAGGAGAGCAGAATGGCCTCAGGAACAGTAAGCTCTCTCTTCTTTCACAGAGGAAGGGCCTTGCAGTTCTAACAACATCACTGTTGTCTGTATTCCAAAAATCAGACAGGAAGGTTTTTTTGATATCCCTCTTGAATGTTCTGATGGTTGGTCCCACAGCACCACAAGTCCAAACTTTTTTCAATGCAAGCTTTCAATGCCAGTACATTCTCACATTCTGTTTCTACCTCTTGATCCACGATTATATAAGTTTGTCATATTATATTAGAAAAAATATAATCTGTCCTATGTATCTCATTATATCTGCAACTTTATCACCAGTATCTTTTATATGTTTTCCAAGACACAGCTGAAATATGTGCCTTCTGCTCACATGAAGAAATGGACAACCTGAGTTAGAAACCTGCCATTTTTTTTAATATTGTATTTGGCAGGACATCACTCAACAACTCATCTTTGATCAGATTCCACAATTGTAAGTGGCTGACAGAAACTGCTTTATCACTAGTCTCTAGAAGGAGGATCCTAATCTAGGTAGCCTGATAAGCATTTTCTTCCTGGTTTCCCCCCTACGGTTCAGTCTGGTCAGAATCTGCTTTTTAAAAGCTATCTCCTAACTGCAGAAGGAAGTTTTGTAGTTTTTTAGTGGTACATCAGAGTACTTTCAGTACATCAGAGAACCATGAACCTTAGAAGAGCCTGAGAAGAGAGTTTCTGGGTAATGATGCTGGTTTGGGTCCAATTCTAGTTTTCCATATATCCTTTCTTTCTCCTCACCACAACCTCACAGGAAGTCACGGTGGACCTGGCAGGAGATAAAAACAGGAGACAAGACTTTTGCTGGAATAATTTTAGATGTGTAACTCTTTGACAGAGAAAACAATTGTTTGTGCATGTGGGGGATGTTGGGGGGAGCACAGGGGGGAGCGGGAAACAAACTCTCCTGATTTCCTAGCTAAACCTAAAGAAGAAATCTGGTCTGGAAATCTAGAGAATCATTTTATTCTTGGGGCTTTTTAGTGCCTTTGGTTGACAGTAGTCAGAGGAGGAAATACAGGACAACAATACAAGAGGAAAATGACAGAATTTTCTAGGCATTTGTCAAGAAGTATTGATTCTTGGCAGACCTACTCCTTGCCATTCATAACCTATGTATCCCTATAAATACATGTACAATATAAATACACATAAGCTATATGTAGATACTCTATGTAAACAGCAGAACTCAATATTTAATAGATCCAACCTCTCATCTACCTTCCTCTGAATACTTCTGAATATTTACTATTCTTCTACTATAGACTTCTCTATGATTTACTCTCAATTTTCCAATCTGCTGACACCTTAATTAAAAATATTCTCATTAAAATCCATAGACCAATAATTTAAATTAAAATCTAGCCATAAAATCTAGACAGACTGTGTGTTTTTTAAGAAATAGTACCAGAAAATCCAGAGCTCTTTCAAAGCTCTCATGAAACCCATGATTTCACCTACACTTTAGGACTTCATCTTCAAATTCTACTAGTTATTGAGCTTCCTAATAAAATCCTGAGTTTTCAGCTATAAGGAGGATTCATGTTTTTTCAACCAATACAACATTATGTTAAACTGTTTTTCACTTAGGATAGGGATTTCTGATGTGTGCTACCCCATGGTGGCATCTGGTTTCTTGACAGTTTTCATAGACAACTGTCAACTTACAACTAACATGTCTGTCAGATGGTAAGGCGGCTGCTGATGGGCTGTGCCTGTATCACTTCCCCAGATGCCTTCCTTTTTAAACTTCCCATTAACTCGATCAAATCTGTGCATCTGCCTGCAAATAAATTAACATGTACTTTTATGAAATGAGGAGAGACGTGTTTTCTCTATAATTGACTGTTCTGTACTCTTTTCGTTGAAATGTCATAAAGTTATCCTTGTGCTATCTTTTACTTCAGATAAGATAGATTCGCCTTTGTGATATGTCAGTTTCAGTTGCTCTGTTATAATTTTTTGAGGTTATGAGTTTTTTCATAAGTGTTTGTATCAGGTACTCTTTGTGTCTAGAAGCTGTAAGATGTTTGACCTAGCCCCTTTGAAAATGCAATGAAAGGGGAAAAAATTAACTTTGGGCATTTCATCTTGTTTGTTCTGCAGAGGCAGAGTATCATTAGTCATCCATCTATTTGATGTTGAATTGTATGTCAGTGAGATATTTGTCTGTCTGTTACAAAACTTAATACTGTCATTGAAGCATTGTTTTCCAATTTCCTCAAGGCAGCAACATTTTCTGCATTGAATGATCTTTAGACTACATCACTAATATTCTTTTTTCTTTAATATGAAGTGACTCTGTTAAACTAGAATACAGTTTTCATCCCCGCATATTTAGACTGTTAGATAAGATGGTGAAAAATTGTGCAACCTTCCTTTTTATACACCATGTGGAAGTCACCACAGGAACATATAGCTGAATGAAAGAAAGAAAACAGTGCTGGAAGATTGCTTTTCAAAAATCTGTACCTGAGGTCAGTCATTAGCTTTGCCAGCTATGTAGCCAAGCAGCAAGAGGTGTGAACCAGCAGAGATGCAAACATAGTGACCTTTAGACAGTTCACTAGACAGCAGGATTTAGTTCATTTGTCTTGATTCTCATTGAAAAAAGAATGGTGAAAAGACACCAAAGAAGCATCTCCAAATAAGGTGCCAAGAAATTTATTCCCTGCTTGTTTTACCCAAAAAGAATTATTTTTAGTAAATCTTTTCTTATTTCTGGACATCCATTTAAATAGCACACCAAACAATCACAATAAAAATCTTGTTTTCCATTCCCCAGAGCAAAACTTGTTTCTTGACATTTATATGGATCTTTAATGCCAGTTCATAATGGTTGCCAGGTTGAAGGAGCACTGAAATTTGAGAGACAAAAATGTACTGTATTATCTCAATATGTTGAATGCCATGAAACCTTCAGGGAGGGGAAATTGCTACCCAAAAGAATTGCCTAGAATACTGACAAATCCTATTGGTAAAACTAATTAGTCTAATAATGCCCTACTAGGCTAAAGAAAAAGAAAAATAGCTCTCTCACAGTAATGGAACTGGTTGCCTGGGAGAAATACTATGGCTTACTCTCCTGTTTAGAAGTAGAATCAAACAGCTCTGAGTTGAGTACTGAAATTCCCAAACTGTGAATTACACTTGCAAAAGAAGATTTCCAGCTACATCTTCTTTGCTATCATATATCCAGAAACATTTAGAATCAAGAGTTAACTTGACATTCTGCTAGTGATTTTAAATGCAACGCAGACAGCTGCCAATTTTTTTCTTTCTGAATTATTTTGGTTGGTTGGTTTTTTGAGTTTTTTTCCTTGTAGTCTGGTGGCAGGGGGAAAAGGGGGGGAGGGAGGGATGGGTGTCTTTGTTTATTTGACTGCTTTTTGTTTAAGAACAATTGGTTAGGAAAGCATTCAGATATGCCTTGATCCACAGAATTTTTAGCCCTATTTACAATTAGAATATAGCTTTTCAGTTATAGGATTCTGATACTATTTACATTCATAAAGATAGATTACATAACAATTTTCATACTTGCATCACAGGATAGTTACTAATTGTTTGCAAGTTTTAAAAGGTTCACAAAACTAGTCTTTCTTAAAAAAAATGTAAAAATCAGTCATTTGGCTCTCTTTTAAGTCTTAGCTTTCACCTATCTGTCCTTTTTAAATGTTTCCAGTAATGTTTTCAATAAAGATCTGAGAAAAAAGAATCCCCTTCAAAAGACCAGAGTGTTCAGAACCCATTAATTTTTCTTACTTTCACCACAAAGTGTAAAAGAGAAATTGATTTGGAGCAGGTGCTCTCTTTTACTCATAGCTATCAGTAAATCTCATGTTAAAGTTTTATTATACCAGAATTATAAAAAAGCATCTCTCCCAAATTCCATAAAAGTACAAATCACTAATAACTCAGCTGTTCTGTTTGAAAAGTATAGAACCATTAAATGCTGCAGTACATTGCAAAGAAGTAGCCTAGCTATTTGACAAGCTAATATTTGCTTTGGGAGGAGGAATAGCTAAACATTTCTTTTACCTGAAAGGTAAAAACGTAATTCTGCCTTTGATTCATATTTTGAATAGAGATTAATTGATGTTTTTTTAACTAAATCCTCATATTATCCTCATCCTATCTACTTACAAAATTAAAACTTACATTTATTCACAATAATAGTTAAAAAATATATTTAATGCATTGGGTTTTACTTACTAAGTCAACATATACACAGGTGTATTTGTGAGATTACTAACATATGATAATTCTGGATACTGTTTTTACATTAGAGTGTTCAGTTCTAGACTGAGTTCTGTTCTCTTCTGCTTCTTTAAAGACATCATGAAAGTTAAATCCTGAGTCACACTCTTTCACTCCTTTCCCCAATTTCAACAGAATCAGAACTTTCAGGCCTAGGGAAGTTTGGTCTTGTAAAGTTTTGTTTGTTTGTCCATTTGTCTGGTTATGGAAGATTGCCTGGAAAGCAGTAATTTCTCATACTGTAATATTAAGAAAAAATTCTGTGTTACCACTGTTCACTAGGTGTTGCAGCAGGAAAAAACATCTAGTGAAGTTGGACCATAAAAATATTCTTATGATTCTAATTCTACAATTTCTTTCTGCTCAGTTTTTTATGCCATAATTTCATTGGCCCTTCAGTTTCACAAAATGCTGGAATTTCCTTTTTTAAGAGCAAATCAAAATACCCTGAGATTTCACTGCTGGTTAGCTTTATTTTGTGTTCACCAAAGACAAAATCTTTTTTATAAGGTTGAGTTTTTCCCTCCATACACACACAAGTAACTAATCTGTGACTATCTTGCTAAAAATACTCCTTTGATGTTTCTTCTGTTTGGGAGAGATGTTCAAGTTGAAATAGCGATATATTAATTTAAAAAAATCATAGAATCATAAAATCATAGAAAGGTTTAAGTTCAAAGGGACTTTAAAAATCATCTAATTCCAGCATCTTCCACTACACCAGGTTGCTCAGAGCTCCATCCAATCTAGCTTTGAACACTTCCATATATTGGACATCAACAACTTCTCTGGGCAACCTGTGCCAGCATAAATTGGTTCAAATTGCTTTCTGATTCAAGAGGTACTCAACTAGATGTTTCCCTTACTGTAAACTCTTCTCAGTTTCTAAGTCCTTAGATTTTTTGTACTTTTCACTTGAGCTACCCATTCAGATGATAATATTGATAAATTACTGGCAGTAGATATTTAGGGGAAAAAAAAGTCAAGATTACATACCTGACATGAAATTTCTCTGATGCATTCTTCTCTCCATCACTGAATTAGGGAAACCTTGGCATGGCAGAAGCAATGTGCTTGACAGGTGCCATTAAGACGCTGTTTCAGAAATGGATCTAATCTCTGTTTTACCACTCTTATTTCTTTGACATTCCCATTTGTACTAGTGTAACAAAGTAGCATTGTTTTCTATGTTCAATTACTCTTTCCATTAAAAAAGGATGTCACATATGAACCCCACTGATGTATTTTGGTAGTTTTTTGAAACAGAAAAATAACATTATCAATTAATCATCTCTTAAAATTAATAAATTTTATAGACCTATGGATACTCTCTCCTATGTTCTCTCAGAGCTCCGTCTCCTACACTTAAGTAGTCTTTGGACACATATATACTGTTATGATAATAACAAAGGGAAAACATTTATGCGACTACAGTTCACCAGATGGGTCAGTATGGAAAAACAAGTTACATTAAAGAATATTTTAGATGTAGTTCTTAACTATTTATACAAACAAGTCTATTTATATTGTAAATGAAAATTAATGATACATGAATATTAATATGCTGCTGCTTTGTCAGACAAAATTGCAATTTGCTGACATTTTCATGTTGTCAAGTTTATCTAAAATGTCTACTGCTCAAGGGCAATATAATTTAAAAAGTACTTGAAAAATAAGGGAGGTCAGAGATTCTTCTAGTAGTAAAAAAATACATTTAAAAGTTATATAAAATAGATGCTGGAAAAACATTTTTGCTGAGCACTTTTCTGCCAAAAAATAGTTTCCTATAAGTCCAAAGGTTTCACAGAAGTAATGAAATGTATCTATATTAGAAAAGTCCTTATTTACATTGATCTAATAAACAAATTAGTAATATTACCTTTATATGCGCAAACAATGCTTAATGATAATAGCAAAACATTAATAAAATACTCAAATAAAAGCATGCCATCAAAATATTTCAGTATTATCTAAGTTAGTATTTTCTAAGTTTAAACTGAAAATTCACTGATCCTTTTGAGACAGGAATTTGAAAACCACAGAATAAGTAATGTCATGAGAGATAGTTTAACTTAATTCTGAGTGTTTCCCCAAAATCTGCAAGTGTAAGCCACAACTGAGAATATTTTAAAATCATCCTGTTTACCAGAAAAGAATTTAGAAGGAAAGCCAAATTGCTTTACACACTGTTGCAATCTCATTGAGAGAGAGAGGAAGTGTGTCAGCAACAACAGCCCTTTTCCATTTCTAGATGGAATTGTAAGTCTGAAAAATTTTAGTATATGATGATACCAATAAATCATCATTTAGCTTCTTTGCATTAACAAGGAGTTTTATTAGTCTTAGTCTGTTCCTCATTGAGATTCTTGAATGAGAAAAATAACTGTACCTCTAAATGTATAATATTTGCCAGTTGTCAGAAAATGACGAATTGGAAAGGGAAAAAAATTCAAGATCAGTATGGTACTTAAAAGCAAAAGTTTTTCCATGAATATAGAAAAACTACAGTTTTCTATGAATATTTTGTATTGATGTCAGGTTTCATACTATTAAAATAGCTGTTTAGGAAAACACCTCTGTAAAACCCTGTAATCAGCTATTACTCTGCACTACATTACAGTTATTGCAAAATTGGTTCCGACAACATATACTGCCACTTAAAAATACTCTCTCCACGTACCATAAACTGAAATATTTCTCCTTATCACATATCCAATGAAACATTTCAGATCTTTTTTAATCAAAGCTGTAGTTTCCTGAGTTATATCATACTAAGTGGTTAAACTCTGTAAATGAAAAAATGAAAAGGTAGATGCTAATCAGTGGTTCGAGTGGAGAAAGGGGGGGAGAGAAGTGATGTTTTATTCACGTACAACCACATTTTCTATGTCATAACCATCTGCAAAATAGCATTTATATAAGCACATTTTACAGTGAGC
Organism: Trochalopteron elliotii; assembly: GCA_024734555.1. Classification (NCBI taxonomy): domain Eukaryota; kingdom Metazoa; phylum Chordata; class Aves; order Passeriformes; family Leiothrichidae; genus Trochalopteron; species Trochalopteron elliotii. The sequence goes on from JANPWX010019886.1 coordinate 2,938,579, forward strand.
TCTAACATCCACAGGGCAAAGCTTTGGCATCACAACAGGATTCACCCTGTGTCTATCAAGGACAACACACTCACAGAGCAAACAACAGTTACACAGGGATTCCAACTGCAAGAGGAAATACAGGTTGCTATGTAACAATTCATGTAGATTTTGCAGCAGCAGATGGACATTTTGAAAGCAATTGATGCCCATTTGGATCTTGTACCTTGCATTACCAGAAGTTAGAGTTTTAAAGCAAACCAGACACAAAATGCATTGCGCCTGTAGAACATGAGTCTGAACATATCTGATCCTTCTCTCTCATCTTTAGGATACTAGATAAAATAATTTACATTCCTACTTCCTCAGAAGTCAAAGCCCCAAAGCACAGCAGACATAACTTTCATCTCTTCCCTCCATTATTAAGAATAATTTCAATTTTCTGAGGTAGAGTCCATTTGTGAGACACGCACAAGTGGACCCCTACAGCTTGTACAGACCATTTTGAAATCCATGGCTCATGCTATTGCTTTTAAATTCCATTTCATTGCTTTCACAGAGGAGTAAATTAGTAAGCTTCCTGATCATTAGCATGGTCACAAATGGGAAAACACAGGAAAATTAAGAACAGATAAGAGTTGCAGACAAAGTAGTCAAAACTATTTGTTTGTAACCTACATTTAAATAACTAAACAGATATGAATTTGGCAATGACAATTCAAAAATTCTTGTGTTCAGTTTCTTGGCTATGTACGTGTAAGTCTCTCTGACGTTCAACATCAGCTGAAGTTGCTTTCCTTGCTGTAGTTTCACAAATGCAGAAAACCTAATTTTTAGATTCAAAAACCATATGGCTTTGAAAAGAAAAAAAACTATAATCTTTCTTCTTTGTGAAGAAAGAAGCAGGAATAAGAAGAGAGATGTATAGCATTCCTGTTCTTTGGAGTCGTAGAGTGGCATACTTACCTTCCTTGTGAATGATCTGTCTGATTTGCCAAGTTTGAGGTGTCAGCATTATGGAGCAGGCTCCAAATATATGCAGTCATATGCACAACACTAGATATGTTACATCTGTATAATAAGAAATTTTTTTTGTTCTGGGAGGCTGGGCAGAGGACAATGATTTGACTGATATTACTAATAATAGTCTCTTAGTAACAGTAGTGCATTTTTTTCTCATAACACACAATTTGAAAAATTTTATTCAATAACAGATACCTTCCTGAACAGCTCCCTTGTGATGGCTGACTAAGCCATGCTAGCAGCTGTCATAACACACTACGCAATATATATTTCCTTCCAAGGCTTTAATTTCATAAAGCTGGCAGACCCAGCATGCACAGGCTTTTAAAAATTCCTTTTCTCTCTCTCAAATCATTTGTTGTTACTGCCTTTCAGCTTCTGTGCTTCTGTAATCTACCTGAAACTAATCTGAACATTCAATTTAATTCTTTTGTAACCCCTTTTTACTACTCTGATGGCCAAAATACACTTTCTTATTGGCTTAAACTTCAGCTGAGTTTATGCAGCAGAGTACTCAGAACAAACAAAACTTCCAGGTGATAACAGGACAACAACCATGCTAAAAGGGAGCCACTAACTCAAACACTGATTGGGAAATGACCCCAGCAATTGATGAGCAATTGCAAGTCACACTGGTGTTCTTGTAATCTCCATCAGGGAGCATGATAGTCCTTGATTATCCATTGTTTTGGGGAATTTACAAACTCTTGCTGTTTCTCTTGTTCAATTTCATTCACAGAATTGTGCAAGATTGGCCTCATCTGCCAAAATAGACAGATTCACTTGAAAGCATAACTCCAAGTCATATTTCAGAAAGACATGAAGATATTTTGCCACCACTGTAAAATTCCCAGAAGACATATAGAAAAAAGTAGCATAGGGAGTCAGTGTGTTCTGCAGTCCTTGGATCAGGACTAGTCAGCTTAAGCCTCAAATGAGGGGAGAATCAGAGAAGTAGAAGTGAGAAAACTTGAGAGTTCAGATAAAGAGAATATAACAGATAAAGTGAAAGTCTTGTACACAAGCCATGTAAACAACATTCACTGCTTCCCATGGATATGCAGGTGTTCACCTATTCCTGGGAAAGCAGTGTTCAATCGCACCTAACAGTGACTCGGGAATACAAACGATCACACCAAACATTCCCCTTGTCCTTCTGCTCTCTTCAGCTTTACATGGTGAGCATGGCTCCATATGGTCTCAAATATCCCTGTGGTCAGTGTCAGCTGTCCTGGCTGTGTTCCCTCACAACTCCTGGCATATCCCAAGCCTACTTACCAGTGGGGTGAGGGAGAGAAAAGGCCTGGACTCAGTGCAAGCCCTGATCAGTGATAACTAAAATATCCATAAGTTAACATGGTTTTCAGCACAAATTCAAACCACAGCCCCATACCAGCTACCATGAGGAATATTAACTATATCCCAGCCAAACCCAGCACATTATCCACCCTTCATTCTACAGTCTTCCATCATATTCAAGTAGCAGACTATCCAATACATCCTCACTAATGACCCTGTCCCTCCTCTCCATCCTTTGATGAAATGCACATATCCCACTTTAACTTTTCGAATTATGTCACCATGTCAGACCTCAACTAAAGCAACAGATTTTCCAAGGAACTCAGACACAGAACAATTCATTCTGGAAATTAATCAAAACAAAAAGCTTGTGTGAGGCCCCACAAGTAGATGATGTATGGCATTCTATTCATAGACTATAAATTTCATTTTGGTTAAAAATACTTTTCTCACTGTATATTTACAGCAGTATTTAATTGATCATTAATAATAATTGTGATTGCCCCTAATGTTCCTATGCTTTGCCTTTTAAACTGACTCTTATTTTCTGAATACTATTGATATGCTTTGCCAACACTGCTTTTTAATCTACTACAAATACACAGGCATTTTCAGTGTCTTCTCAGATTTTAGTAGTTTTATTATATCCACCTAGAAGCCTCCTCTACAGAAGATTTTAAATATATTTTTAAATGAAAATATATTTTGGCAAGCCTTCCTTGACATCCCAGGCAGCCTTCATAAACATTGTTATCCAGAGATAAGGAGAGAGAGGAGAAACTGTCATTTACAACTCCATGTAATCCCAGTGGGAAACTACCTACAAAAAGAAGATGCATTCTCTTTAAATTCTTAACCATTCTCTTTAAATTCTTAATTTCTTGTTAATCAAAACCCATTGACATACTTTTGCTTAATTTAACATGAGGCATTCAGTTAAGTAATTAAAAGCAGATATTGAAATTATTAATTAGACAACAAAGTGATAAAAAATTATTTTTACTGACAAAGGTTTACTAAAAGGTCAGGAGCATAATTACTGTTCTCCTCTATCCTTTGAGTTGCAGGGAGTGATAATGGAAGATTCTAAAGGACACAGCAAATCAATATCTGTCTCTCTGACTTGTGTCACCAGCAAAATTTTTTGAGTTTTGGTCACTGTTGATCTACAGGACATCAGGCCTGCTCACAACAGACACAGCATGCCAAGGACAAAGGATCTTTGCACAGGAGTTAGGATTCATTAACTGAAATTTTAACCATATGTGAAGGGGAAAGACATGCAACCAGGCTCTCTAAGATAAGCCTGAAGCAGGACACCAGTGTTTGAGAGATGGTGTTGAGTTGTTGAGTCCTTCAGTCTGCTTCATGACATGCTGTGTACAGTGGGGCACATTTAAAAACTATAAGAGGAAACAGAATTATTTTTCCTAGATCCATAACTATGACACCATTGTCATAAGAAAAACCTGAGTTTTACTGCCGTGAGTCATATGACTGGTGTGTCATGAGACATTGTTGCAGGCTTTTCAGGAAGAATGGGTGGGGCTGGTGAGGTGGCAGGGTGGAGCTGTGTGTCAGGAAGGGATGGGATTGTATGACACTTTTGCAGTTGGCTGTGAAACACCCGAGAGCCTCTGGGTAGACATGAAGGTGAAAGAAAATAAACACATATTGTTGTGGGGACTATGCCGTCAACCATCCATCCATCCATCCAAGATTATGAGTTGATGCATTTTCCCACAAGGAATCAAACAGTATGTCAAAACCACCTGCACTTCTCTCTGAATGATTTCAGCTTCTCAGGCATCAACTGAGAACATCATACAGCTGACAAAAACAGGTCCAGGAAATTTCTGAAACATGTTGAAGATAAGTTTTTGGAGCATATACTAAGGGAAACAGCTAGGACAGGTTTGTTGTTCCCATGTTTGTAGCTTGCAAATAGAGAGGGCAAAGCGTAAGTTGGTGGCTGTCTTGGTCACAGTGACCATAAAATATTTAAGTTTCAAATTTTTGGCTCTAGGAGGAAAACCTCCAGCAAAACTTTGGCCCTGGATATGGAAAGAGCAGACCCTGGGCTGCTTTAGGAACTACTTTGAAAAGTGGCCATGGAATCTGCTTTTGAAGGTGCTGGATGGAGATTGGTTATAAGCAGGGGTCTGTGCTAGGACTAGTACTGTTTAATAACTGCTCTAATGACATAGATAGTGGGATCCAGTGCAGCTGCAAGAATTTTGCCGATGATAGGAAGCTGAGTGACAAGCTCCAGAACTGGGCCCACAATAAATTCATGAGTTTCATCAAGGCCAGGTGCAAGGCCATGCATCTGTCCTGAGTTGTAGTATAAGATATGAACAAAGTATTCTATCACCATCTTCGTGAACTGTTGAATCCAATTGCTGAAGCAGTGTTCTTCCAGGCCCTCTTCTGTTAATGTGTCTTCTGTTAATGGCCCATCAAATGCCTGCTGCATAACTCATAGATAACTCCCTCTGGGAGTTATCTCTCTTTAATGGGCCATCAAAGACCCCCTGTATGACTCATCATCCCATTGTGTGATGCTCCACCCAGGGGGAAGAGCCAAGCATTATCACCCGGATATAATCTGGGACTTGGGACAGTACAGGGCCCTTACCCACTGGGTTCCCAGAGGACCAGACCTACCAGACTTTTCTACGAGATCACTGCTTCAGGAAGACCCCCTCATCTAGACTGCTTCCATCATCTTGTTCAGGTTGTATTCTGACTCTGTCAGTAGTCTTTTGTATTATTACATTTATTTTATTTTACCATTTTTTTTCCCTCTTATTAAATTGTGTTTCTGACTTGGAGCCTCTCACTTGTTTTGCTTTCAAACCACTACAGCATCTCAGTCTTCAATTTCCTCAGTAGGGTAAGCAGCTGAGGAGATGCTGATCTCCTCTCTCAGGTGACCAGCAGAAGGGCACAAAGAAACGGAATGAAGCTGGAAGGGGATGTTCAGAGTGGGCATTAGAAAGATTCTTCACTGACAAGCTGGTCAGTTGGAACAGACTCTCCAATGAAGGGGATACAGTACAAAATTTGTCAGAGTTCCATCCGGATGATGCTTTTAGTAATATGGTTGATATTTTGACAGTCTTGAGAGGATTAAGGAGTTGGATTTGATGATCCTTGTGCAACCCATCCCATCTTGAGATATTCTATGATTCTGTGATATTTTGTACTTTTACAAACATGAAAATAGTCTAAATGGAGATATGTTTGTACCACAGTCTTACAACATTAATGTTAATGTGAGTTATACTGCTAATGCCAGGAGAACAGGGCTGAAGAACAATCTCATACAAGTCATGAATAGTTCATCAAGTGCTGATACCTGAACCTTCAGAAGTATTTTACTCTCTGTTCACATAAATTCATGTCTCACAATGACAGGTTATGAACATCTATATATTTACCTTGAAACACAGCATAGCTCATGAAAATTTGATCAACTATTCTAAATGTTGGGATTTTTTGAATGCAGATGCAGTTCTGGTCACCTCATAGTAAAATAAAAAGTAAACATAACAGTAAAAGATAATGGAGGCTTCTGATTAGAAAGAAACCTAATGAGATTGGAATTATCTATGTGCAGAATCAGAAGATGTAATAAAAGAGTCAATATAATCAAAGTGTAGAAATTATAGATAATGCATAGATATCACCATACCTGAGATACAATAAAATTAAATTAATTGGGTTCTTTTTAATCTCTGAAAGGAAATATGGGTGGTGCACTCTATTTAACAATAGTAAATGATAATATGTACCTAATAATAAGTACTTAAAAATGTTCCAGTTAGAAATAGTAAGTACGTAATATATGACAACTCCATAACTTGGAGAATATGTTGTCCTTATTTTTTATGCAAAGGGAATAGTACAGCTATTTTGCCTAAACAGAGAATTGAAATCTTAGCAAAAAGAGTAACTGAATAAGATAGGTATTTTTATTAAATCACTGCTACATTTCACTTCCTTTATAGAATAGATTATTATGCTTCATATGTTTGGATGCACATGTCCTTTTTACTCTTAGTAAAATATGTTGAGTTCAAAGTTTCCTGTAGCGGTCTGACCCTGTCTGAATGCCAGACACCCACCAAAGCTTCTCTATCACTACTACCACTCTCAGCTGGACAGGGAAGAGAAAATATGGTAAAAGGCTCATGTGTTGAGATAAGTACAAGGAGAGACTACTAACCAGTTACCATCACAAGTAAAGCAGACTTGACGTGGGGATACTAATTGAATTTATTAGCAATCAGAATAAGAGCAGGATAAAAAGAAAGCAAAACTTAAAAATACCTTCCTGCCATCCCTCGCTCCTTCCCAGACTCTACTTCCTCCCCCGCAGCAGTGCAGGAAAGTGGAATGGCAGTTGTGCTCCTTTCATCACATGTTCTTCCTGCTGCTGCTCAGGGAGAGGAGTCCTCTTCCTGCTCCACTGTGAGTTCATCCCATGGGGTACAGTTCTTCATGAACTGCTGCAAGTGGGTCCTCTTCCACAAGGTTCAGTCCTTCAAGAACAGCCTACTCCAGCTGGGGAATCCACAGGGTCACAAATCCTACCAGGGAACTTGCTCGAATTTAGAGTTCTTTCACCATGCGTTCCAGGTCACTGCCATGACCTTCCAGTGTGAGTTTCCCACAGGATCACAGCTTTCTTTGGTGTGGAGTGCTCTGTGGGCTGCAAATAGATCTCTGCATCCCCATGGCCCTCCACAGGCTGAAGGGACATAGATGCCTCAGTGGGCTGCACCTCAGGCTGCAGGGGAATCCTAGTTCTGGTACCTGGAGCACCTCCTGCCCCTCCTTCTCACTCACCTGGGTGTCTGCAGAGTTTTCCTCTCACATATTCTCACTCCTTTCTTCTTTGAGCCCAATTGCATCTGTGTAATAATCTTTCCTTCTTCAATATATTACAGAGTGTAACACATTACATATATTACAGAGTGACGTTATGACGCTTGTATCCCCAATTGTCTGTTCTGTTTATGCTGGATATTAAGTTCTACCTTTAAGACTGGTTCCAAGAGCAAACGGGGGGGAAAGAAGAAGCACTCAGTTTGTTTCAGAAACTGCACTCAGTCCCCTGCATCCTTCTTACAAAATGTTGTCTATGGATGGACTGTGAGAGAGAGCTCTCTTTTGTTTTTTAGTTAGTTTTTAGCTGAGGCAGAGAAGTTCCCTGGACTGTGGGTCTTTTTTTCTTTTTCTTGCAACTGTTTAAACTTGTCCTGGACTAAAAAAACCCAGAAAAACACCAGGAGCTTACACCTGTGGCCCACCGGGGCCCAGGACGGCATTTTTCAGTGCAGGAGGGACTGATAAGAGACTGAGCGAGCTGAGCTACAACCCATGGCAAAGACTTCTCTCGGTTTTGCCATCTCTCTTTAGAACAGCGAGAGGTTTTATTGTTTAATGTTATTCATTTTTTATGCTCGTGAATGCTTTGCATGTTGAAGAAACAGTTTTTTCCACTTTTATCTAAGGAAAATTTTCCCAGACCAGTTGGGAGAGGGGCTGCTTGAATCTGCTTTCTAGAGGGACCCCTTTGGAAGTTTCCTCCCAAATTTCCCCTAAACCAGGACAGAGAGGTATTACTGTCATTCTTGATTGGCTTGGGATTGTCTAATGGTGGGCTCATCCAGGAGCCAGCTGGCATTGTCTCTGTTGGACACAGAGAAACGTTCTAGCAGCTTGCCTCAGAAGCCACCCCTATAGCTGCTCCCATTCCAATACCTGGCAAAGCAAACCCAAAACATTTTCATTGCTAAATGCCACAAGAAAGACTGCCTAAATTATTCAATTTAGTAATGCTGAAATATAAGTTATTATTAAAATACAGAAAAATTAAGTAGATTGTAGACTTGTTAATTTACTGATTTTCGGAAATTTCTGTATACATGGTTATCTGTTGGAGTCCAGCGCATCCCTTTGGTTGTCCTGTATGGTCACAGACCTCAGCAGGGAGGTCAGGGACCCAAGCAAGAGGGTTTGAAATCTGTACAGGAGGGTCTGTCCAGGCAGGTTGTAGCAGACCCTGGCACAGAGCCCAGGAAGACACTGGCTTTGATTTCAGTCCATGAGAAAAACTTCCAACACAAAGAGGAATTACAAGCAACAAATGTGTGAAAGACAGTAGTGTATCTTATCACAGGGTGGAAAATTTTGTAGTTTTGGGATTCTTAGAATGGAGATGAATAGGGAACAAGATGGAGGATTTAGGGTGGTACCCTGGGTTCTTCCTGTTCTCCTTTGGCATCCATCTTCTGCAGTGATATGAGCACAAAGTAGTGTAAGGGGATTGGGTCAGTGTAGAAATGACCCTTTTAGTATAGGTAACAGGCATTGGGATGGAATTGTAAATAATAGACACGTAATTATCTGTATAAGAAGGTAGTGACCTCCTATCATGGGGGGAGTTGCCCTGTGTCCGAGCTGTTGTGAACACCTCGGCCGGGCACAGAGAAAATTGTAAGATAAGAAAGAATAAATAGGCGAGAAACCTTGAAAAACAAGACCTTGAAGCCTCCACTTTTTTCTTGTGAGCTGGCTCAGAGCTTTCAGAGTGCAAAGGACTCTCTCGAGCCACCACCTGAATCTCGGGTGAAAAGATACCAAACCTGAGAATTATCTACCACTGCTGATACTTTTTAGCAACATATGACAAGCCAGCAGTTGTATCAATTTAGTAAAATTTCTTCAGTAACTCTCATGAAGCTGGAGACAAAATCGCCGTTATTCATTAGGAATTTATACATGAAGAAAATATACATTTTCTGGTTTATTTTGGAAAAATAGCACAGCCAAGATAACATGCTTTTTTTTAAATAGACCATGCATTGTTTCTTGTCAGAGTTTTCTTACCAGATACCCAGGTCTTTTGGATTGACACACCTTTCTAAAAGACTAGAGTGTCCCCTAGTTTTCTGTGGGACCCAGACATTGTCAGATGACTAACTTTTCCCCAAGGGGCTTAAGTTCTTGGTCCTTCTGACTTAGTCTTTGTTTCTAGTCCACCATGTAGAGCATGTCCAGAAAACATTCAGTTTTTATGGGCTGACCCAAGTCACAGACCCGAGTCCCTGTGGTGTGACTCCAGGGTAGGCCAGTGAGAAAGCCACTGCAGCCCCTGGCAGGTTTGGGGTATAGAGGTTGCAGACATGTAGTGAGAGCTTGTCAGGCCCTGAGAAAGGGCCTTCTGATGCTGAGTGGGGATCTCTGAATCAGAAAGTGCCCAAAAAAGATGAGCAGCTGTCTCCACACACATCTCTCTCCTCTTGGTGAGTGGTGAGAGCGAAAAGCAATGCTTTACTGTGGACTGAACACAGGGTCACACTCAGTCAAGGAGCAGCTCATTACATTTACACTGTGATACTTCTCTTATGCTCACAATGCACGCTACAATTGTTTTTGAATATTCATATGTGTTGCAGTGCATGATTTAGGTTTTTAGATTTGTATTTGTATTTTGTTTATTTGTCTGTACTTGGTTTGCTCCTTGCAAAATACCCCCACCCCTACAACCCTGATCATGCCTGGTATCACCCTGTCCTGGACCCCATCCCTTTCCTTCCCCATTGGTCCGAAGTGTGCTCCGCCCGGCTGTGACCTGGGAAAAGGGGGCACAGAGGCCAAAGTTGGGGTCTGGCGCATGTTCTGGCTTCCTGGCACATGAACTGGCAAGTGCAGCTCCTGGCACATGGAGCTGGACTGAAATAAACACCTTTTCCAACCCAAGCCAGACCCACTCCTTCTTCCAGCCTTAACCACGCTTCAGCCAGCAGATTTGGAGGACCCACGAACTGTTTTGGGTTGGTCTGGGGAACTGCTTTGGCTGGTAAGCACCCCCACGGAGATACCAACCACCTTACATATGCAAAAAATAAACTTCCTCCAAAGCACGTGATAAAAGCAGTTAATCAGGTGGTTTCTTCACTACATACTCCTAGATCTATTTTTTCATTATCACTGAGAGCACACTGGCCTGAAAAAGTGAAAAAAAAAATTTTTGAAAAAATATTGTTTCTTAGCAGCAAATCCCATGAATAGCTCTGGGGATTAAATAAATATGTTGGATAGCCTGGAGCAAACAGATAAACTGTATCTATTTGGGAATGCATATGATCAATAAAAGAAAGTAAGAGATGTGAGTGATTATCTTCTATTCACTAAACCTAATGTGAATTCTGCATTTCTGTCACAGCGAAATTCACACTTTGCTTGTCCAATCAGTTGGTATATATGTAAACATGGGCCACCAATGTCCTTATATTTAGTCGTTAGTTAACAGATCATTCATCTTAATCTAGGAAAGTAGAGGGAAGCAGGATTTCCTCCCAAAATAGCAACGTGTCCTCCAATTTCAGACTAAATACAACTGCTGAAATCCTGACAATTTCTACAGGTTAATTGAAAGAAGGGCGTAATAAGAATTAGCTTGTAAAATTATACCATTTTTAAATTACATGGTTTTTAAAAATGTTAATTTTCGGAACCTGTAAAATATTTTTTTTGCTTTACTTTTTCAAGTAACTTTTGGTTTATTAGAATAAAAAAAGGAATAATATATCACAATCAAACTCTTCACAGGTGTGTCAAAAGGTCTTATAAATAATTTATTCATTATGAAATTTCCTGTGTTAAGTAGTTATGATTTCAGTGAACTGTCATTTTAATGAAATAAAGTTTTCAGTGCCTTAATTCATTCTGGATTTTAGATCTCTCTATTATTTAAAGTAACTATAAATGTGTTCTTTTGCAGTATCTTTCTCTGTGAGTCTCTTTGTCAATTATTTTGTGTTCTAAATTTAGTTTATTCTCTCTCAAATGCTCAAAATACAAGCAGTATGCTATTTGTTTTTGGTAGGCAGATGGGCCTTTGTGCTTACTTGTTCATTTGCAGATGCTCTGAAAAATGTTCTAAAAATGAAAGTGGTAAATTTCCATTTTATTTCTTGACAATTTAAAAGGAAAGGTTGAATTAAGTGAAGTTCTCCCATGCAGCCTCTAATTTTTCTTGGAAAAGTAAGGAGTAACTCAGACCTTTTTTCCCATACTACTGGTTACTAGACCTTCTGATCTAATTTTCTTCAAATTGCTAATATTCTTTTAGGTTGCTTTAACTACATGTGGATCCTAGAGAAAATCTTGAAATTCTTCAGCTCCCTTAGGGAAATTGTTTTTCTTTTTACTTTAAGTGATGCTTTAACATTTTAATTTTTGTGACAAAAATGACAAAAAAAGACAAAAAACTTTCAGGAAATTAAATTCAATCTATCATGCATGAAATTTATCACCATAAAATGTGATCTTCATTAGCAACTTTATCAAATGGATTATCAGCAATTTCATTTGCAGTAACTCATGGTAAAGTTACTGTCAATAATTTTATTCACAGAAAATTTTCTCAAGTATTTTTAAATTATTTATTCTATTCCAGTTTAATTAGAATTTGTTTGTTTTCTAATCAACTGTAATCTGCCTTGATCCACCATTGGAAGTATCTTATATGACATATATTTAGAATCATATTTAGATTTCACATTCCAACTTTGCTCCCGCTCTCTCATCTTCTCCTTGTTTTCTTCTTTGTTTCATTATTTTGTTTAGTTCTTTATATACCACATTCATTCTAGCTCTGGTCTCCCTATTTCCTTGTAAATCCCACCCAAAGTCCATAAGTAAGACATGGTAATGATTTACTGTTGAATTTTTGAACGTTAATTTTATGAACATTGAGTGCTAGTGGGTTTCTCTACAGCAGTTATAGATCAACTGCTGCAGCACTACTTGGAAAAAAAAACATCCTCTGCAGCTGTCAGTACATTACTGCTTCAAAACTAATATTTTTTGTCAGGCCTTTTTGTAAGGTCGGGTGATCTTCTTTAATGAATGAGGATGTGTAGGACAATTGTAGTTCTGGGTATGTGGATGTCTTTATATCCTATTAACAATAAAAGACCAAAATATGATGGGTCCTATTAAAAATCAATGTGATATTATTCTACTGTAAAATTTCTGGAATTTAATATCATGAACTGAGAGTTGAGCAGCATACTATATTTTCAGAAAGTAACTGGTTCAGTAACTCAGAGACAGAGCAGTTTATCTTTACGTCAAGAGATTATGATTTAATAAAAATCTGCCTTTTCCATCAACATCATTATCAAAATGCATACGCAGATGATTTATTTTTAAATCTTCTCAAACCCCCATACAACAAAAATGAAAATTTTTGTTGGTTAATAATTTAAACTTTTGCTGTAGATTAAAGAGAAGACATAATCAGGAAGCGGTTTTCTATTATTCAGTGACATATAACAAGAAAGGATGTGATCTCCCTTGGAGTAAAACTAGTGGTTACAATTTCCAGGAATGTTAAAATTTGGACAAAATATTCTATAATAATTAATGTTGATAAAATCTCTTAGTTTGCAAAAAACACCACTGAATATTTGTGCCAATTAAAATTTCTGTAGAAGGCCAAATCTTTTATATCTGTCATGGGGAAAACCTTTTTCTTTTCTTAGTATTTTGCTATAAATTTTCCTGTTTCAAGCACCTTATCCATGCCTATTTGCATATTCCTATCATACTTATAAATCAGTGACTAGTGGATATGTCATGTAGTGGGATAAGAAGAGAAAGGCATGACTGAGTCATTTTTATTTCCATGCATTGTTGGTTAGCACAGATATTTTGTGTATTGAGTTTTTATGTAAAGAAAAAACATTCTTAACAAATATTTATGAGTTAGCCTGCATTTCCACCCTGCAAAAGGTTTTACAGACAAAATATCAAAAGAAGTATGCTAGAAGGATAAGATGTCCTGTAGAGTGACCTTGAAATACTTTGGGCACATGTGAAGTTCCCTAAAGGTTAGTTCCTGCTAAGAGCAAGGACCTGCACCTGGTTTGGGTGCCATAGCTGGTATAAATATAGACTAGCAGATGAAATGATTGAGATAACCCTACAGATAAGGAACTGGGGCTATTGGTGAATCATTCATTATGACCCAGCAATGTGTACTTGCATATCAGAAAGTCAACTACATATTGGGCAAGACCATCAGCTGAAGGGAGGTGATTCAAGAAAAAACCTGGGTCAATTCAACTGGGCCTGGAGGAGGGTCACAAAAATGATCAAAGATGTAGAACATTTTGCCTATAAAAAATGGCTGGAGAGATGAGGTTATTCACTTGGAGAAGAGAAGGCTGTGGTGAGACCTTATGACAGACTTTCAAAATATAAATAAGAGAGAGAAAGAGAGAGAGAGAGAGAGAGAGAGATCTTTTAATCAAAGCATGTAGTGTCAAAGCATGTAGTGTCAGGACAAGAAACAACATTTTTAAACAAAAAGAGGGTCAATCTAGATAAAATAGAAAGAAGAAATTCTTTACTGTGTGAGATGTGAGACACTGGAACAGGACCCATCATCGACAGTGATCAAGGTCAGGTTGGATGGGGGTTTAAGCAACCTGGTCTAGTGACAGATGTCTCTGCCTGTGGCAGGTGGGTTGGACTGCATGATCTTTCAAGGCCCTTTTCAAGCCAAACCATTTTATGATCCTATGATTGTGCTTTAAAGCATATTTTTTTAAATTCAGCCTACAAGTAAATACCTATTTTGTCCACCATTGTTCTGGATGTAATAAAATACTGAAAACACTGATGTCACATCATGCAGCTATCACTAAAAAATTAGACCCCCTACAATCTATTTACTTACAGAAGACAATATTCACATATAAACACAAACTATTTTCCTATCATAGTATACTGCTCTGCCAATGCTTCTTTCCTATTTTGTTAATATATAAAAACAGAAAAAGCTACACATACATATATGCATATATATAGATATTTTAAAATTTTTGTATTTTAGTAGTAGTGATAAATTTTGAAGTTTATTTTGTTGGAATTAATACGGTATTTACTAAAATACACTACTAAATGTTGTATGTTAATGTGCTGATTTGGGGTGAGGTAGTTATCTTTCTTCACAGTGGGTGGTATAGGGCTGTGTTTTGGATTTGTGCTGAACACAAGTTCATAGGTTGATAATTCAGAGATGTTTCTGTTATTGCTGAGAAGGAATTGCATAGAGCCAAGACCGTTTCTGGTTTTTGTACAGCCAGGCTGGTGAGAAGGCTAGGGGTGTGTGGGAGGTTGGGAGGAGACATATGGGACAGATTACCCCAAGAGACCACAGGGATATTCCAGACCATGTGATATTATGTTCAGTGTATAAAGTGGAGGGAAGAAGGAGGAAGGAGGGGATGTTTGGTGTGATGGTTGTCTTACCAAGTCACTATTACATGTGATCTGGCCCTGGTCTGCTGGGGATGGCTGAACACCTGCCCACCCACATGAATCCATTCCTTGCTGTGTTTTGTTTGTGTGCTCAGCTTTTGCTTTCCCTATTAAACACTCTACAAATCGACTCATGGGGTTTTTTTTTACCCTTGCAATTTTCTCCCTGATCCTGCTGGTGCAGGAGTGAGTGAGCAGCTGGGTGGGGCTGGGCTGCTGGGTGGCGTTAAACACTAACAGTTACTTAACTGTAGAAAAAAACCCTGATTTTCAGAAAATTATCAATCAGAATAAAATTCTCTGAGGGAAAGGTGTTTTATTTTACTATTTTTCCTAGCTTCTTGTGGATTTCTTTTTAATTTTGCATGTTAAGAGAAAAATCTCTGTGTAATTAATTTTTCTTTCAATATGGCACTTTAGCATTACCTATTTATAGAGTTAATAAAGAGCATTTAAGCATATGCCTCAATTAGGACACAATTTCTTCAACAAGCCATTTAATTATATTAATTAATCCCAATCATTTCAACAAACTCACAGATATAGTTAAAATAGGAATAAAACTGGACCAAGAAGAAAATACAGAAACTGTTCTGTTAGACGTAAAAAAGCCTGTTTTTAATGTCTTGGAATTGGAAAATATTTTCTGATTCTCTGACAGAATTTGTAACCCCAAATCGTCTGGAGACTAGAAAAATTACACATCTCAGAACAGAACTAAACCATGAAAAAAAACATCTTAGAGACTATTAGACTTCAGTCAATAAGTAATGTGTCTGAAAACTGATTCCTTTCAGGAACTTAAATTCTTTATTCAAGATCTCTGGATATTCTGTCTTTTCAACACCTGGTGACAAGAATATATTTTGGTAGAGGGAGAGATGTACTTAAAGAGATACAAAATTGGGGTTTTTTTTCCTTAAAAATTACAAAGCTTCATGGTTTTGCCTACTCTCCTTCTTTGGAGTATTGTACTCTAGTGTGCTACAGTATAGCATAGATCTATACAAATGTCCTTGGGGTGACTTTATGATGTTGAATTGTATCCCCATTCATCTGTTTATCCCAAAATAAGTTTTGTACCTTTAAAACTGGATCTGAGAGTGAAGGGGGGGAGAAGGAGAAGCGCTGGAATGTCTGAGGCAGCTGTATTCAAAAACATAGAGATAAGAGTTTCAACTTTCTCACAGACTGTTGTCTGCAGCACGGACGGTGGGAGAGAGCTCTCCTTGGTGTTTAGTTAGTTTTTTTTTTTTTTTTTGCTAGCTGAGGCAGAGAAGTTCTCCAGACCGTGGCTTTTCTTTTTTCTTGGAATTCATTGGCCCAGCTCTGGACTGAAAACCCAGAAAAACCCCAGGAGCTCACATCTGTGGCCCACCGGGGGCCAAGATGTGGAATTTTCTAGCTCAGGGGGGATTGATAAGAGATTGAGCAAGCCAAGCTACACCCCGTGAACAGGACTTTCTGAATTTGTCATGTCTTCAGAACAGTGACAGGTTTTATTTTTTAATATTATTCATTTTTTATGCTTGTGAATACTTTGCTTGTTAAATAAACAGTTTTTTCCACTTTTCTCCAAGGAAATCTTTTCCCAAACCACTAGGGGGAGGGGCTGCTTGAATCTGCTTTCTAGAGGGACGCCTTTGGAAGCTTTCTCCCAAATTTCCCCTAAACCAGGACAGCAATTGACTTCTCCGCCTCAAGTAACTCGTATCTTCACTGTCAGTCTTCCCAAACACCCTATATACCAAACTGTGTTTGAGGCATTTTGAGCTAAAATGCAGAGCTGCATTTTGTTGAAACCTGACCTTCATAATGCTCCTTGGGAGTTTTCAGAACAAGAACATTATTACTCAAATGGATTTGAAGTTACTCTCTCCCCTCTACTCCAGTCTTGTGAGACCAGAGTAAGACAGGGGATCTGTTGAAATGAGTCCAGAGAAGAGACACTAAGTTGATCACCCCATTCCTCTTTTCTGCACTTGAAAAGCCAGCACAGGGTGATGAATACTGCTCTGGGATCTCCAGAACAAGAGAAATAGGTGCCAATTACACTGGGTCTGGAGATGCATCACAAAAATTATGACTGTTATTCTAGAATCTCGCTTTGGCAATGATTATTCTTTCTGTGTCTCTAGTGACATTTTCACTGGTGCAGCACATTCCACACAAAAGAATTTAAAGCTTGTCTTCAGTTTAGCAAAGAGAGACCATGTAATTACTTCCAAAGATTAAATACCTGGAGTTTTATTCTAAAAAATTGGTAGTGGTTCAATATTCCGCTTTGTGTCTAGAGACTAATTGGTAGGGGAAAACAACCAAATATAAACAGCTTAATATATGTTTGTTTTGGCTTTTTCCTAAAAACCTTTTTGGGTTTAATATCATTTACAGAAAACCTATTGTCCTATAAATATCATTATTGTGTACTAAGTACCCAACTGAGAGGAAAGGTTTAAAGTTGGTAAGAAAAAAAATCAGGAACTTTAAATGAATAACTGGTTTCAGACATTTATTTCAGGCAGGATTTAGCTAACATCTCTTCAACTGCCCCATTTTAGAAATCACATAATCTGTAACTCCTGAATGAGGCCTGAGTTAGCACTCGGTACATATACTCAGTTAAGGACCACAAGCAGTGTTTTTATTGACATATATGCTTGAAAAACCGGTGTAAGTGAGCAATCATATGGGGTTTTCTGTGCAACTGTTGCTGCATATTCTTTCTCACAGTTTTTTTTTTCAAGGTTCTGTTTTTGTGCATGCATGAACATAATTAGTAACCTAAAAGTCACACTTTCCCATGTGTCATATACCATAAGGATAAGAATTTTAGAATTCTTTTTTCAACTCTAATGCTTTTCAGTGCTAAAAAAACTCAACAGTAACAAGGCAGTCCCTACATCCTTATTCAATTTCAGTTTTCAGTGGTGATTAATAAGGATTCCTCAGATGAATAAAAAAATCAGGTTGGAGACATTTGTTTGTTTCTTTGCCAAGGCACTATCAAGGAATTTCCCCCATAAAGCAGACAATAATATTTATAGCTGATGGTTCAGGGGGGAAATGGAGAGCTATGTTAAGGATGTTAAGAGCTGTTCCTGCTGAACATTGCAAAACTGAAGTCCGCTATCTCTTTCTTATTAATTTTAATTTTGAAGAAAAATAATTCATAGATTCCAAAGTCATCCAGGCCTTGCAGCATCTAAAGACAACTAAATAGTAATTTCAGATGGCATAACTGAATTATTTTGGAAGTTAAGTGAAAACATACTCAACCATGAATGCAAAGGGCAGTTTTCAGAAAAAAAGACTACATAAGTGTGTGAATATGTGAGTTGTTTTCTTTATGTGTGTGGTGATGATTGCTCGAGTAAGAACCGTTTAAGAATGAAAAATCTGTCTGAACAGGTGCCCAGGTGAATATTTTCTAATTGTAGTTCGTGGAGCAGTAAAAAATACTAATCTGTTTCTGAGTACTTATTGGCAAAATGTGAGCAAGAATTATTTAATCAGTGGGGTTTTTTGTTTGGTTGTTTTCAATTATAAAATTGATTTTCACATTTTCTTACATCATTCAGCAGCAAATATGTAAGATTAGAAGTTTCTTATGTGCCTTTACAGTGTTTAGCACAGCTTGAGATCTTGTATCATTTGAATACTAAATTAAATAAAACTAATGCTTATTAAGAACAACACTAATAATATTGTTATTGAAGTGCAAGATTTGTGTGGTCCTGTCCTGATACTGGAATACTCTCAGAGATGCTTCACTTAAGAAGAATCCTGCTGTCTTTCATTCTTGACTGCTACAAGCCAACTTTAAATAAAAAATTTGAAGCGTTTTGAGGATTTCCATATATTCCTGGTAGCTTTGGTAGCTTTTCTCAGTGAAAATGTATATCTATTTGTACTGGGAAACTAGTTGTCAATGCAGAATACAGAAATTCAAACATCAGCTTAAATGCTTATTGTTCTTCTCAGCTAAATCACTCTTTTGCTATGGAAGGTTCTATACAAGTCCATCAGTCTTCAGGAACTGATTCTAAAGGTAATTTTAACTTCTTAATCTATTACAGAAACACACATTTTAGAAAGATCTAGCAGTTTCACAGAATATTTCTAGAAGCATAGCCCAGAGAACAGGGGAGAATCAAGGCTAGTTCTCTGGTAAAATTAATCATTTTTACGAATTAATGAAAGTAGTTAAATTTGCAGTTTCCACAGATGGCTAACATACTAATCTTTTTTTCCTTTTCATTAGAATGAGAAATATTTATTATTTAAGCCTGATTCAAAAGTTAGTTAAGGCTTAACTTCTCTATGTTGCATTGGCCAGACACTATGTAAGGCTGAAGTACCATGATTTAGGGACATTCATGCTTGCCTAAGTTCCCATATCTTTCCAACTGTGCCTCTGCTATCATTTGATAGAGCTGGAATTAAATGAATAAACAAGCCCTGAGTAAAAGTTGCAAGTAGTATTTATAACATGAGCTGTCTCATTAATCTTGTGTATAGCAGAGCTGTATTACTAGGTGAGAGAAGCAAATCAAACAAATTCATAAGAAAAGCCATCAAGTGCAGATACGATATCATTATGCAGCTGTGTAAATTGTGGTTCACCTACACACTGATTATAGAATGCAGTTCTGGTTTCTTAATTTTAAAAAGCATAGATAAACTAGCATGGAAAGACTTCTTTTTCTAGGCAATAATGTTGATAAAATATAACTTTAAAAGAGTTTCAGTGAGTAAAACTTGCGAATCAGCTGAGTAATTTCTGAAAAAAGGACTTGTGAGAGGTCTAAGACTACAGATTTACAAAAATACAATCAGTATGTTTAAGTTCAGTGAAGACGAGTTGCACCATCTGTTAGGACTAGTTACCATCAAACAGAACTAAAAAGAAGTAAGTCCACAGAGACAGAGAGAGGTAGTTGTTCATTCAGAGGTATATGACTAGCCACAGTCCTGTCTAATGGAGACAATAGCATGTGTGCCTCACTACTTTTATTTCATCTTTAGCATGCATTTGGGACAATGGGTTACAGACAGTGCACTGGTTTGTGTAGATATTTGGTGTAACCCTGTATGCATTCATCCATTCAGTGATCTTTTGGAGTGAGACAATGAAAATGAGGTGGAGAAGGAACTCTTAAGAAATTGCCTGACTACTTACACTTACAGGGTATTTTTTCAAAAATCTTTTCATCATTAGATATACTAACACCCAGATTATTTAAATACTATAAAATGCTAGAAACTTTAACTACTATGTGCACTTGCTATATAACTTTGACTGTCACTAGTTTAACAGGTAGCAGTTCTGCTACCACTTTTTCTTTTCCTATTCATGTCATCATTCTTTGCAGACCATTAGTGGTGTCAACCCATGGAACTTTAAATCTACAATTTCCAGGCCAGAAACTGGTACAGATGACTGAGCCACTTACAGAACCCATCCTACCATATCTGTATACTACTGATAAATTAATATGTCTGATGGTAATAATGACAGTGAAGGGCATCAGATTTGAAAAGTCATGGCAGAGTGGTGAAGTTTCCAGTTCCTGGAAAAGGGGACATATAACCACCTATTTTTGAAAAAGGAAAGTAGAAGGACCTGAGGAATTACAGTATGGTCAGCCTCACCAGTGTGTTGATCTGTCTTGGTTTCAAAGACAAGTGTCTGCTAAGGAAGGCAGAAGCCTCCCCTGGAACGGAAAATGTAAATTATTACGTTTCAATTATTATAATTGAAAAATTATAATAACCTCTTTCAAATTATTATAATTTTGAAATAAAGGGGCTCTCAGGAAAAGATATGAGAATAGGAATATCAGATCTTTACTAGCATGTAAAAATAAAAAAAACCCCAAATCTACAACTTAATAGGAAAATTAAAATTAAATGCAGTAGTATAAAAAACACCGACAGTGTCAGAATAAAACCTGACACCCAGGGTCATGGTGTTGGTAGCAGCCCAATTAAATGGTGGCTGCAGTCCTGCTGGAGTGACAGATGTGGTTCTGTTGAAGCAATGATCCTGCAGAAGGGTGCAGTTTCTATCTGAAGGTCCAGTGATGGTGTAGATGAGTCTGGTCTTCCTCTGGGAATCCAACGGAAAAGGCTGATTATGGTGTTCCAAATCTCAGATTATATCCAGGTAGGAATGCTTGGCTCCTCCCCCTGGGTGAAGCATCTCACAATGGGATGATGTAATTTTATCAGTCACTCAGTGAGGCTCAATGGCCCATTAACAGAAGATATCCCCTGGAGGGAGGATGGGTTGGGGAAGAGATAAAGAACATTGTCCCACCTGGTTTTAACAGATCGTAACAGGATACACACTTTTAGTTACATCTTGCATTGCAACGTAAGACATTATCCACCTTTTGTTCAATTACCATCTGCATCATAACCCAATCAATACCCTCTTTAAACTCTATTTTGTATAAATATATACACAATGAAACGTTAGACGCAGTTCTCATTTAAGATTAGGTTTCCTCGTGCTACACTACAGGTTTCTCCATTTTTCTGCATTACCCACCAAGTGTAACCAGGTCCTTCGGCAAAAACAATCCCATGGATGGATTCATCTTTGCCTGAGGTGGGTTTAATCCAAACAGTCTTTCCTAAAATACCTTTTATGGGTACCACAGGGGCTTTATGTCCATCTACTGTGTGCAAGGGTTCAGATTGGGCAGGACCAGCTCGATTGATGGACCCTCAGGTGTTGACCATCCAGGTGGCTTTGGCTAAGTTCATTTCCCAATTTTTGAAGGTCCCCCAGCCAAGAGCCTTCACAGTAGTCTTAAGTAATCCATTGCACAGTTCAACTTTCCTGGCAGCTGGTGCATGGTAAGGGATGTGATATATCCATTCAACATCATGTTCTCTGGCCCAGGTGTTGATAAAGCCATTCTTGAAATGGCTTGTCCGACTCAATTCTCTCAGGGGTGCCATGTCTCCACAGGATTTGTTTTTTCAGGCCCAGGATGGTGTTCCAAGCAGTAGTAGTGAGGCACAGGGTAGGTCTCCGACCAGCCAGTGGTGGCTTCCACCATGGTCAGCACATAGCCCTTGTCTTGGTGGGTTTGGGGAAGGGTGATGTAGTCAATCTGCCAGGCTTCCCCATTGTTATATTTGGACCACCACCCACCATACCATAGGGACTTCACTCGCTTGGCAGCTTGATCTCAGCACGCATCCCACAGTCATGGATAACCTGCCTCAGGTCATCAGGGCAGAGATGCCGCCTATGATAGGGTACATAGGAAACAGAATAGGGACCAGTGTCTGCCAGCACAGCTTCTCTTAAGAGCATATCATGCCTGTCAGACTTGGTGGGCTTCTATGGATAGTATTGCTGGTTAAGGAGAGAGTTACTGATGTCATCTAGCTGAACTTGATTGGTGTCTCCAAACTGGAGAGACATGGGTTTGATGGGTGGACCATCCAGTGAGTAAGGAATGGACTGGATGGTCACACTCGAAGAGTTACTGTCAGTGTCTGGGTGAAGATCAGTGATGAGTGGTGCTCTTCTGTGATCTGTACTGGCACCAGTATAATCTTTTCTGGGGACATGGACAGTGGGATTGTGTGCACTCAACAAACCTGTGGATGACACCAGGCTTAGTAGTCTAGATACTCCAGAGGGAAGGAGTGCCAATCAGACGTACCTCTACAGACTAGAGAGGTGGGTCCCTGTTAACCTTCAACACAGCCTAGTGCAAGGTCAGGGCAGTCTCAAACACGGAGCAAACAGCCTGGCTCATTAGATTGAGAGTAGTTCTGCCAAGAAGGACCTGGGATAATGGTGAATGAGAACCTGAATATGTCCTGCTAATCATGTGTGCTTGCAGACCAACCACATCCTGGGCTGGAGGCCAAGGGATACAATTTTACCGCTCTACATGGACCCTGTGAGACCCCACCTGGAGCACTGAGTCCCACCCTGGGGTCCCCAGCACAAAAAGACATTGACCTGCTTGAGTGAAGCAGGTTTTCCTGCCTGGAGGAAGTCCACAAAAATTATTACAGAGTCCGGAGCATATTTGCTATGAAGAAAGACTAAGAGAATTGGAGTTCAGCCTGGAGAAGAGAAGGTCCAGTGATACCTTACAGTAGGCTTTCAGTGCTTCAAAGGGGTCTACAGAAAGGCGACAATACCCTCCATCAAGGGTTGTGGTTACAGGAAAAAGGGCTTCAGTTTTAAACTGAAAAGGGTTAGATGTAGGTAAGACATTGGGGAGAAATTCTTTACACAGAGAGTAGTGAAGAACTGGAACAGGTTTCCCAGGGAACCTGTGAATGAACTCCCTAGAGCTGTTCAAAGCCAGGTTGCAAGGGTCTGAGTAATCTAGTCTAGTGCCGGTATCCTTGTACAAAGCAGAGGGACTGGAACTAGATGATTTTTAATTCTAATTCATTCCATGATTAATATAGCACTTTAGAAACGTTTGCCATCCTTAAAAAACATTTTTCACAAAACCATTTAGTTCATTTTTTCAGTCACACATGTACTTCGTTAAAAATCCACAATCTCACTTACTAGTCTAATTTATTAAAGGCAAGGTGCATTTTGGAACGAGCTTCTTTAAAATGTCATTTTTTTCTCTCTTTTTTTTTCTCTTTGTATGTCAAGAGGAGGAGAGAAAAAAGATCAGGAAACAATAATCTATGTCTTTAATGAATGGATGTGACAGTAAATAAATAATAAATAAGAAAAAATCCTTAAGATTTTGAGCATTTCACATAATAAATTGTCCCATTTACTTTGACCTTTTCTTACAAACACCTTAGTGAGTCAGAAACAGTTACTGAGATGCCTACATTTGTAATATTATTTTATCCCTGTGATTGGATAATTGTAAACTAGAGTATGTAAAAGCAGAGTATCTTGCCTTTCAAACCAAGGTACTTTCATTTAAGGTAGTGACAGGGTAAGTTTCTGCTTTTTTATCCATTTAGTAGCCTGTAAGTATTTTAATTTTTCTTTCCTAGATCAGATTAAAATTAATATCTACAGTTAATAGTTTTGCAAACTTAATTGTGGCCATGAATCAATAATAGTGGATCATTATTTTCAAAGGACAAACTCAGTTTTTCGAGTGTTTTTTGCTTACAAAGCAGTGCATTCAAAACTGTATTTTTTATTGTACATATTTATACTTCCCTCCATCAGCCTGAAACCTTCCTTTTATTCATGCCTGTTAGCTGGTTTGCAGTGCTGCGAAACCATAGCCTGGATTTGGAACAATCTTAAAGGCTGAAATTGGCTCACTTCTGAGTCCAATAAATCATGGAATTACATTGAAATATCTATTTATATCTATGAGGTACCCTACAGATTCCCAGCTTTCTTTACACATTATTTAGTGAGTATACACAATGAACTTTTATAGGACTTATATAAATCTGCATAGGGTTTTTTGAAGTGTATTCTAATTGGTCTTTGACCTGGCTGCAAGACAAGGTCAAACTGAGAGATTTTTAAAAATACTAAAGTCCTAACAGATAGATGGCAGACATATCATTATTAAGCAAATCACTCAAATATGCTACCACCTCTAAAAGATATCAGAGTTCATCAATAGTCCTCAAAGTTATCTAAATTTTAAGCAGGCAGCTAAGTCCCCTGGATGTCAGTTCTTTGCTGGTACAAGCTGCTTTACTGAATCACATTTTCTTCTACTCCAGAAGTCACAGATTAATTTAAAAATTAAATGATAAATAATTATTTATGTGATTTCATTACAAAAAGCCAATGAAATCAAATAAGATAACACCAAAATACCAGCAGCAGTACCTCACTTCATATTTTAGTAAACAATAAGGAAAGTTGAGGGTCATTTTATGCTGTAAAGCAAAATTTAGATTGTAATTTTGAAATGATGACTCAAAGATTTTGGGCTGTTTGTAAGGATCTGGTGCTAATGCTGCTTATTACAGTACGTACACACACAAAAAGTCATATATAACAGTTAAAACCAAATAAATTAGTAAATAATGTGATCACAGCATTCAGTGGAGACTTGGAATATATTCTTTTGATTGCCAGACATACAATTTGTGGCATAAGATAGAATCTAAGTGGAGGTATCTCTTACATCTTCCATCTCTCACATTTAATGGAAGAGATTTTACCCTCCTCTTTCTCCTGCTGTCCTATGTAGTCTTAGAACTGGCTTTGAATAGCCTAAAGGCTTTTAGCATGTGCTATGTTGTTATTGGAAAAGTCCTAAAAGTAGAGCCAAGAAGTAGCAATATTCAGCTTTTTTCCTCCATTCCTAAGGGATTGTTATGTTTATAGTTGGTGATTTGGGCAATTCACTCTAAGGTATTTTAAACCGTGTTTCTAGTATGGAACATTTGTCTAGACAGTTTCCAAAGAAGAGATTCAGAAGCTCCTTTGCCAGGTAATTCTTTCCAGTGGTCTTGGGTGCGTCGATGGTGTGTATCAATGTGCTAGACTAAGACATCGTCTGCTAAATTTCCTCCACTCTAAACATCAAAGTACTAACAGTGGTTGCTATCCTAGAAAAAATTCTGCTGACCTCTGATCTCTGCTGACACCTCTTATGTAGGTGAGTCAGCAAGCAGACTTGGATTATGGCTGGAGAAAAAATTCAGTGTCAGCTAATTAGTGTCCGACAGCTATTCAAGTGGTACTGGAGGAGGAACAAAGGGCAGGAGCAGAAATAAAAAAGAATTCAGTTAATGTAGAAGTCTGTTTCCTTCACGCTGTCAATGTCATCTGGACATTGTTTTTCTGGCATGTCATGGCAATAAAAGAAAGTGATCTCCTTCAGCTTCCAAAGGTCAGCAGGTCCTGTCCAAATGTTCAAGGCCAATATTGCTGGAACCTGTTTATTGGGAAGCAGCCAGCAGTTGCCTGACTACTCCATTAGCACACTTTCAGGGGAAAAAAGTCAAGTCAGATCCAGATCTCATCCAGCACACTTCCACTATCATGCTCCTGTGGGGAACACCACTTCCTCAGAAACACTGTTGGGGTAAAGACTTTGCTGAGGTTTTAATATCAACATGAATTAGAGTGGAATTTTGCTTCTTTATATAGGTTTGATTCTTGGTTTTGTTTACCCCTAGGAACTGAAATCATTACTTTGTCTTAACTCAGGTTTTGGGTGCTACACTGTGATGAAAACTATCAGACTCAAGATCGGGTAAAAGAGCATATATGTTGCTTCATTTTACCACAGAGATTTAATTTTATATTGGTCTGAAAAAAGCAACTTTATAATCAGATTTTCATGACAGCCATTCTGTGACAGACCTGTTACACTTAATTCATGTCTCTTTTCTTACAGACTGGAACACATATTCAAATATGTTCTTTAGAATAAACTTCAGTTTCTGGTGCCAGAAGGCTCTCTTACTAAATAGAAAATTTTGTATCAGCCTTCTTAAAGTCAACAAAGTGCTGCCTTAAGTCTTAAAAGCAGTAGATTTATTAAAAGTGACTTGTGCAGTCAATATGTGAAATGAAAAAGCTTATTTCATCTTGTCCAATTTTGACATTACTCTTCATTTTCCCAGGGAACTACAAAGCTGAAACACTTTTCCATAAAACATTTCCTTATAAAATGATCTGTTTTGTCTGTCTGTCATGGAGAAGGAATACATTTTCACTGCCTTAGTATCAGAATATGCATCCTTCCTTTTCTCTTAACTCAGCCACTGGAACTCTAATGATCAAAGTAATTTCAGAAGGTACTCTCTATTGTGAAAGCCATCTCATTCACATATGAGGGATGAGTTCTTTTTCTCACTAAGAGAGCAGCAATAATTTCCATATCTGTTTTCTCCACTCAAATAATGTGTCTTTCATGACCCACTTCAATTTTTTAAATTGTTGTAGTTTTATGACTTTTAAAGACTTTTTAATAATAATTTCATATTCTGATGCCAGGAACAATCACAATCACAACCAACTTCTTCTGCTTTCATCTACTTTGATTAATTTGATTGTACACAATCCTGACTTCTAGAAGGAAACTCTGCAAAATACATGGTTTCCTCTGTGAAGTGGGTGCAGCACATTAGGATAACAATAAACTATGCTGGAAACAATATTTATTTAACATCTTATCAATTGGTTTGATACTATTCATCTAAACAAATGGAACTGCCCTTGGATATTCTTCATGTTTGTCTTCTGTATACAGTATTCAGTCATTTGTAGTTAGATGTGTTAAAGAGAAGCAAGTAATTAGTAAATTTAGTTACAGATATTTGCTGTCACACATAAGGCAGGCCTACTCATGGATAGCTTTAGAAACCTGGGCAACTAAATTAAGGCTTGAGCATCCTAATTCTGAACCAATGAAACTTACCTTCCTCAAGATGGCAGCTGAAGCAGGTAGGACGCTGAGCCAATACTGTGTTAAACAACAGAGAGAAGAGGAAACACTGGAGACAGGATATGTGAATTTCTGGGTATTGGGTTGGGAATGGGAAAGGGAGCCATCTCCAGCCGCTTGGGCTATATCACCTTTTTTCTCTCCAGGAAAACATTGTTATCCAGGCTTGAATTTTTTTTTTTCTTTTTTTTTTTTTTTTTTCTTTTTTCCCCCCCGTGGCAATTAGAGGGAGTCTGTGCTACTACTCCCCCCTAGTGGCAATCTGAGCAGTTAAATCCTTCTTAACTTGCTGGGAACGTGGTGAAGTGCACCGCAGGTTTTCCTACTAAGATTATCGTCAACCCTCTTGAAATAGCTCTTTCGTGTTTAAAATATTTTCAAGATTCATAAGGCTGCTGGTTACATCCACCATGGAATATTTTTCTCTTTTAATGCCAAGAATGTCTATGAATAAGTTTTTACATGCCTTAGATGGCCATGTAGAGAAGACAATTTATTTTTCCTCAGCAAAGGTCACGGCTACACATATTGCAACCCTTGTATTGCATCTTACTTGTTGTCTAAAAATTGTCTTTTGTATTTTAAATTCCTTTTGCATCTTGTGTTTTATGGCATCTCAAGAGGCCTAAAGTGCAACCCTGTAAGTGCAACAAATAAAGAGATCTACAAATGTAAATATTTTCACAGTAAGGAGCATGTGATTGCAATCTCAAAGGATGTGCAGTGATACTACTAATCAATAGAATGTATTTACAGAAATTAGTGTCACTAAAGATGTGTCTATAAGAATAGAATTGGCTGTGCAAATTTGTCGGCAGACAAAGGATTTCTAAGTAGTTTTAAAATAAAGCTATTTTTTCCTCACCCTCTAGAGCTGTGTATTCAAAAAACATAGTAAACACTCCAGATCATTTAGCAGACACCTTGACAGCCTGTTTTCTTCTCCTCTCCTTACCTCAGTGCAAAGTTAAAACTGGAGGTGGCAGAACAAAAAATAAGGTAATTCAGAAATTGTCCATCATTATTGTTTACTTTCAGATTTAGATTATTCTTATGATAATGACCAAGATATCTATTCTTTTCACCATGTTTGCTTGACAGTATGCACATCCAAACACCAGTTAGGAGTCCTTGTGTGATCATTCCTCTAGCACTAATTTTGCATCTAGTTTTTTTTCCAGTATTTAATTATCTGCTGCTCTTTTCTGATGAGCACTCCACCACACAGTATTTTATGTGAAGAAGAAAAAAAAATTAAAACAGTACAATTACCTCTACTCACTCGCTTAACTTCAGTGAGAACACATTTTTTTCTCTTTAACAGTTTTAATGAGGCTGTCTTTTGTTAGATATGATTCTGCAACTGCTGCCGTCTAAGCTACAATCATCTATTATTTTCATTATCTTTAAAATGTTTGGCTCCAAAGGAAAATAACAAATCAGAACATACATAAAGATAAGATTTAGTAGCCATGAATTGCTTGTTTGGGTTTTTTTAAGGTCAATTTCTAGTAGCACATTTTGAGGACTATTTTTTCTACACTTGACTATATAGCAGTATTACAGCTAACTTTTTTTTTTTTTTTTTTTTTTTAATCAGATGCCATAACCTAGTAGATAGTTTCTACAATATTGAAAACATCATTCCTTGGGCCAGGTTCAGGTATAACTTGCATGCAATGTATTTCTATAGAATGACATGGTCTGTTTTGTTCCTATTTTTCGACCGAGACACTGTTGGATGGAAAAAGATATTATTTTTATTCAAGATAAGAGTCTACCTTATATTCTTGGTAAAGTTTCGTTTTGTTTATCAGGTAACAATTGTTCTGTTGTAAACTAGATAAAATGACTGTGTCAAAGAGTATAGAGATGCTTGCTTAAAGAGTACAGAGATGAATTTTGTTAAATACCTACTGAAAACAAATATTGAGCCATCTACAAATGCTCTTCTAAGCTTGCACAAACCGAACTTAGATCTACATCACAGAAAACATGTAATCTTTATTTTTCATTTATATTTACTCTTTATGAAATTCGGAAACAAAATATAACTCATCCAAATTGTCACAGGTGAAATATACCTTGTTAGTAACTGAAGGCTCTCCATAGGCTGTAAAATGTGTCTAAGAATGTATCTGAAGTATAAATTCATTATCATAAATAGAAATATCTCTTTCATAGGTATATACATTATATATATATATATAAAATGTATATACCTGTGAAATATATGTGTGTGTATATATGTACGTATATGTCTACATAACATAGGATGTTTGAACACATCTAAGTGTACCTTTGGCTGTTTTTCCTGTTCAAGTAAGAGAGTTATCCTCCTCTACTAAGTTAGTGGCTTTGTTGGCTGGCAAATGAGGAGGACAACAGAATCCCACTCCTCCAAAATTAAAACTTTCTAGCTCTAAATCTATGTTACAATTTCCCCACACCCAGCTTTCAAAAAATATAGTATTACTACTACTACTACTATCACTAATAATAATAATAATACAAATAAGCAAATAAGTTTAAAAAAAAAAAAAAAGAGATCGACAAATAAGGTCTTTTTCGTGTGTTTTTGAAATTACACTGAAGATAATATTGCCAAACCTATTTTCAGTCTTCGACACAGTAATCACAGAGCAGGAGTATCACTCCTATGTGTCTTACCAGAAATAGAAAATAGAAAACCCAGCACCACAAGCTCTCAACACAATCAAAGATGTAACAATAGAGGATACCTTATCCCTAAAATTCTTCCATGAAGAAGAATATGAAGGGTATCTTACTCCTAAAATTTTTCCATGATATTTAAAAACCACACCATGCCATGCAGTGCACTCTATGCTGCAAGCAATTTAGCTACAAGAGAAAATCAGAGTATACATAGGAGATGTTACTTCAACCCTTGTATTTATGGTGATTATAGTGGTCAGCTGTGCATTAGTTATCAGTGGCTTTCAATAAAAATCACTAAGTAATCAGAGGCCTATAACAATTTAAAATGGTGGCAAGTGAATCAAATTTCAGCCTAGGCTACCAGAAACTACTGAGAATTTAGGACAATTAGGCACTTTTAGATTCTGAGACAAATTCATTTTATTCTTTACTATTTATGACAGTTTACTAAAATACTCTAAATCATAGTGGTTGTCCCCATGATCTTGTAAAAGATGAGTTACCAGCTAAAGAAAGAGTTGTATAACACAGTCTTTAATGGAAGGACTACAGCAAGCTGTATATCAGCATAAGTTAAAGAAACAAAAGCTGCTAAGGCAGAGATATCAGTTGACTTTTCCTTGTGCCTACCAAGCGCTCTATCACTGACCCTCCTCAACTGCACAGGGGAGAGAAAATAAAGCAAAATTCTTATGGGTAAAGATAAGGACAGGGAGAGATCGCTCACCAATTACTGAGCAGTGCTGAGGGGTGAGGGCACCATGGGTGACAGACTTCTCCAGGACACATCTGCCTGCTCACATTTGGGCTCCTCCACAGGCTGCAGGTGGATCTCTGCTTCCCTGTAGACCTTCCTGATCTTCAAGGTGACAGCTGCCTTACCATGGCCTTCACCAGTGTTTGCAGGGGAATCTCAGTTCTAGCACCTAGAGCGCCTCCCACTCCTCCTTCTTCACTGACCTTGGTGGTCACAAGACAGCTTTTTTCCCATATTCTCACTTGTCTCCTGGATGCTTTTTCTGAAATATGTTGTTACAGAGACACTGCCACTCAGCTTTGGCCAGCAGTGGATCTGCCTGAAGCTGGCTGGCACTGATTTAATCTAACTTCAAGGCAACCTCTGACATCTTCTATCAGAAGTCTCCCTGTATTGACTCCCTGATACCAGAACTATGTAGGCAAACACAATACAGAAGAAAACTAGAAATCTAAACATAAGTTTATGCAGAATTTGAAACGTTCTTGAAAAAGTATTTGTAATATTTTTTTTATGTCAGATTCAACTAAATAAAAGGTCTTTTGGATGGAGATAATTTAGGATGGGTTTTACACCCTTTTATTTAACAGGGTTTTTTATGAAGAACCCTCTAGATAAACTTGCCCTAAGATAGACACAAGAATTAAATACCTACGCATTTTCACAAATGCTATTACATCTACTTGGAAGAAACAAAGTTGCTAAGGAGGATTAAAATTGATGTGCTTTTATTAATTTGAGAAATTCTCTGAGAAAATAAAGTGGGTGAAGATAGCTGGTTTTTTTTGTAATGATAAATGCAGATCAGGGTCTTCGGAAAAGGTTGGGAAAAAAACAGACTGTAAGAGTTTTGCAAAAAGCGGTATAGAAAATATAAAAGAATAAATCATCAGTGTAGACCATGCTACAGGGAAAAGAGACAAAACAAACCTCAAACAAACCTAGCTAAAATAGTTTGTGTGTACTAAGGGAAAACATACCTGCAGCATGAATAGCATGCTGGTTAAAAGGCTCTGCCCTCCAAAAAAGACATAACAGTGAAGGCAACCCAGTGAAGAGAAATGAGAATGATCAGAGGATCACAAAAACCACATGAGGTTAAAAAAAAAAATAGATATGATTTTCAAGACTAAAGTGAAGATCAACTTTCAACTAAATAACTTCAGATTTACTTTGCTAGATACTGACAAAAACTGATCTTTTAAGATTTTTGCAATGCAAATTGGTCAATACTAAGACAAGCCTAATTTCCATCTGCTGCTACTGACAAAGTGTCAAGACATTTAATAGAATGCAGTTATGAATAAAGAAGATCTGTTTGAAGAAAGAAATTATTTTAATTGAAAAGGAAATTGCTTTGAAGTACTAACTGTGATATTTCCTTGACTTTTTAGGGTAAGTAAATAGGCCTTACAAGTACCAAGTGGCCCAAAGCATCGGACTCTTATTTGAGTTCTCCTTAAGCACAGTTAAATGAAAACCCTCCATTTCTTTTAATTTCCAGTATATTTTTCTGTTTTCAGTTTGCTGGGAAGCTTTAATCTTTCTCCTGTGCAGACTCCTGCCATGCCCAGGTTAGATGGTAGGTCAGTACCTCTGAGTCTCTGTGCCAAGGTTACGC
Source organism: Trochalopteron elliotii (assembly GCA_024734555.1). Taxonomy (NCBI): domain Eukaryota; kingdom Metazoa; phylum Chordata; class Aves; order Passeriformes; family Leiothrichidae; genus Trochalopteron; species Trochalopteron elliotii. The sequence goes on from JANPWX010019886.1 coordinate 2,970,677, forward strand.
AAAAATTCCAGCTGGTACAGATGGTATCTATGACCTTCTCCATTTCCAGCAATCATAAATATATGAGGCTCCATTCTCTTCAATTAAGATCAGCTTTTTTCACCAATAGAAGGCCTAATTTTGAAATTAATTAATCAATCAATCACTGATTCTAGTTACTTTAGGATGAAACTCTGACTTCCAAACTACTTCAACTGGTGCATTTTTTTCCCCTCTGAGACAGTACAAGTTACTGATCCAGAATGACACATGTAACAGACCCAGGTGGAAGATTTCCCAAGAAGTTTACACCTAGGAGGGGGGAAAAGACTCTAAGAGAGAGTCAGGAAAGATTGTCTAAGTCATTTATAGGTAACTACGTGCATGTCTTCTCTTCTGTTTCCTCTCCAAATTCCCTGACATAAATAAGGACATTAAGTAGCAGAGGAAAATGAGGGTGTAACTATGGAGGGACTTTATTTCACATATGAAATTCCTGTGTAAAGAACAATGTGCTGGGCAGTAGACACTAGATGGAGTTCCCTTTGTTTCTCAAGCATTGCAGTAAATTCTAGGCACAGGATCTCTGTTGAACTGGATTATAATCTCCACAGATTTTAAATCCTCCATATAGCAGCATGATCCACTGTACAAACTGCATGCGTAACAGGGACAAAGAGCAGGTACTTTGGTAAATTGAATTTATAGCCAGAAAAAAAAGAAAGGAATGGAGCAATAAATTGTGCATTTCATTCATATTCCTTGAATGTCACATCAAAAGTAAAAGCAAACATTTAATTAAATCTCCTATTTTTTTTGCTGACAACATGCATTGTTCAAAAAATATAATACTCTTCATTGTGTGATTACAGCCATTCACCTTACTTCTTGCACCTAATACTGCAAAGCAGGAACAACAAACTAAACCTGCTGTGTGTATTTTATTTTTTCTGTAGTGTTGACGATAAAATCAGTAAACTAAGTTTTTCTCAGGCATAAAATATGTCCTTGTTATTGTGAAGAAACTGAGTAAAGTTGGGGTAGTTCCATGGTAACTGAGAGCAGAATTTACTTTCCTGTCTTTCCAGTCCTTAAAAATAATATTCCAAGGGGGATCAAATTTATGATAATAGAATGGCAGTCGTGACAGTCTGGCAGCTTTTTCGTTTGTTTGTTGTTCTGAGTCATTGCTCTGTAGACTCCTCAAGTCCAGAGGGAAAAAAAGAATATGCTTTAATGGTTTCTTTCTCTCTGCACCCCAGTATTTTAAGAGAAATTTTAAAATTATTTTAAAAGATTTTCAAGCTAGCTGAAACAGCTGATCTTCACTTTTAAACATGGCATATGTAAGCATCATGTTTGGTGAAATGAACAAGTAAAACCATTTATTTTTATCTTTAAAAATATTTAACAAAGAACATGAATATACCAAATTTTTTTATTGAGAAGAATTCTAGAAATGGGAGGTTGATGCTGTGTAAGGGGAGAGTATCTGATGCTAAAGTGATATTCTTTTTCCATAGTTCATTCAGTATATATGGATTATTTTTAACAGGAAAAGGTTCATAGTTGATTTTGCTTAATAGTACAAGGATTTGTGTCATTGGGGCAATATCCGTATTTCTGGAAACTGGTAAAGGTGATTGCCCTTCCTTTCTTAGGTCCTTCTGTGATATTTCAGAATAGATTTGATAAGGGAACAGTTAATATGCTACTGACTGAAATTAGATTAGGGGTCTGCAGGAGAAGAGGTTTGGATAGAACCTTGATCAGAAGAGGACTGAAAGTGATCAGCTTTTGTAGGAAAGGCCTATGTTGTCCATTCTTGATGTTGTTATATGAAAGTATATAATTTCTTCAGATTTAAGATTTCTGTAGTCAAGACACAAGGAGGTAACAGGTTACAGTGCTAAAGAGGTCCGTTTTGGGATATAACATACGACTCACTAGCGTCATGATGGAAACTCAGAAATTTTGCCCATAAAGGCTAAATATCTCCAGTGTGTCTACATCTCTGTCACATTCTGTTTGCTCTGTTTCCCACTGTATTCATATGTTGTAACCTAGCTGTCCCATACAAGAAACCATGGGTGACCTGGGTGACCAGCACATATATTTGAGATTTGCAACAATACTCCTTTGCTGTGGTTTTGGTCCATGCTAGGCAATGCTGTAGACTGTTTTTGAGGACTATACAGGTCAGATGCCACACCCACTACATTCTCACAATCTGCAAATGACATCACACTGGTGTGGGGGGACGAAGGATTTTAATGATGTTGCAACAGATAATGCTGTTGGTGTGTCTGGAGAGCAGATCAAACTATCCCCATAACGCTTCTTCAGTTTAGTCTGAGAGGTAACAACTTCGTTTTATCCACATACAACCCTGGGCAAATTCGCATACAGACCACATGACTGAACAGGAGATTTGAAAACAAAATAAGAAGATATTTGACAGTGTTAAATGCATCTCAGAAGGATATTTGCGCTTAGAATGATGTTCACTGCCTTCACTGGGCATATTCAGACATGTCATAAAGAGGGTATTGGAAGACTGATCATATGAACCTATAAAAGACCAGACTGACATGCTAACAGCAATTTTTAGGGACTGTACCACCAAAGTTTTTGTTAAAGGTGCATACGTGGCATTCACTTCTCTAGAACACTTCAGAAATGAGAGGTAGGCCAGAAAGAAAATCTAACTGTGATTCAGGCAGGAGTTTCTGTCCATATTAAAAAATACTCTAATAACTTAAGATGACAGCCATATAAATTATTTACCTTCAGAAATTAAGTTTTCAATCATTTCAATCATTATGATTGCTAAATTAGAAGCTGCTTCCTGACACACTTCTTCCTTCAGTTTAAGTGTAATTACCTGAGAACTCTAAGTAATCAAAAAGAATTTGAGCAATTCTCTCCATTATTTCAGGGAGTTAAAATCCCCCTTTAAGACAAAACTCTGTAACTACACTAGGATATAAAGAGGATCCATATTCTAGCCTTTTCTGTTATGTACATGTCTCTATAAAGAAAATCAGGACTGAGCAGGACAAGAAAAAACTTCCCTCTAGCCTAGTAATAAACCACTTACTAAAAAAAAAAAAAAGAAAAAAGAAAATACTGTCTCTTCTCTGTACTTTCAGACATTTTTATTTTACTCAATGGCAATTTATCTTAAAATATGCTAGGATGGATATCATAGTGAACCTGCATGAAGACTGCTCAGATAATTCCAATAGGCTAATTTCTAGATTGTGGCCTCGTTTTTGTATAAATGCAAGAGTGGTGTTTATTTTAGCCAGGAGAGTAGCAGATCTAGACATGAAGAAATGCAGATCTAGGCCGATAGCCAAAATACAGCACCTTACATTCATGTATCTCTTTATGAACTGCAGTTCGTTTATGGATAAATCCCTGTTAATGAGATAATCCTGATACTTGCACCAGAAATGTGTTTCTATGATATAAGAAATTATCTTACACAAGGAAGTCCTGGCATGATACTTATTTTTTCTTATAGATACTCTTATTTTTTAAGTAGTATACGTTTGCTTATCTGTCACAGTACTAAAGAATACTACTCTGTTATAGAATTTTTCCTGTTTATATATCTCACTGCTGGAGAAACTTTAATTAAGGAGACACCTAAATTCTTGAAAATAAATTAAATCTGTGTAGTATGCATATATTGGAATTCTCTATTGAATTTTCTCAATACATAAAATATTTAACATACAAAAAACACTAAAAGAAGGTGAAAGGAGTGAATGGACATGAGACATTCTACCTAGACAGAAAATTGGAATTCAAGTCATGCTTTTCTCCGAATTCATAAGAAAGAGTTAAACCCAGTATTTTTTTCTTTTTCCTGTTCGGGACAATGACATGTCCATACATATGACCAAAAGCAGAAAAGAATAATATTTTCTGATGCCTCTTCAGCTGACAGCACAGCACCTTCTCTCTATTTCATTACTTAGTGTGGCTCTGTTCCAAGTAAGTTTTGTACACACTTTATTTCAATCCAAAAGTATATGAAGCTCAATTATGATTTATTACCAAAAGCTAGCTAAGAAATGCTTAATGCACATTAAGTGCAACTGTGGAATATAATGAAAATTCCAACAGGAACGTAATATAAATCATGTTTTTGGAAACAAAAACTGATTGGCTGATACTGACATAATAATCAGAGTAAATGTTTGTTAGGAAGAAAAATAAGCAGACTTATGTTGTCCCTTTATAATTACATTGTTAGCACAATGGGTTGCATTTTGTAACAGTCAACTAAAATCTATTGGATAAAGCATTGGAAGCTTTCATAATACAAATTTTCAGTTGAATGATCTCTTGCTAATTAACCATTTCCACTCAGAGGTCCATGTTGAAATTCTATGTTTTCTATTACTTACTTTATAGAGAATTTTTATAGGCTTATATATTTCTTTAAGTTTTCTTTTGGTTTTATTTGTCCTTTTTTATTTCTTTTCTCTTTCTTAAATAATTGAAGTATTATGTAATAGCAAGACATGTCAGCAAAATTTGAGCACTATCCCCTAATTTTTTCAGTTTGTGGTGCAACAGAATGACCTACTTTTCTTTAAAAAGGTGTTGGTGGAAATTGTTTCAAGTAAAGCATCATGCCAGCAACAAATACCCAGATTATTTAACTGTTCTTACTGTTATGGTGACAAAATTAAATTCACATCTACTGTGTGAAGTTTAGTTTTCTAATTATGCAGGGCTGCTTTATACAGTGGAGTGGCAAACTCCAGTGATTATAAACTCTTAGAAGTTTCATATACACCCCAAACCACAGCTAAGAGAATTCAACTGCTGAGCATCTGGCTGTAAAGAAAAAGGGATTGATTTATTCTTTAATACTAAGATTATATAGGTCATGAAGAATTATCTTAGCTGGTGAAAAGGCTGTTCATTCATTTCCAGGATCACTAGTCTTCCGTATAACTCAGAAGCCAAAACAAGAACCATTCAAAACAGACATATAGACATACCAAATTGAAGAATGAAATAACATTGTTACTTTTTAGAAGAGGTTTGAATCTGTGATCAAAAATGCATACTATTCTCTAACAGACTTTTTTTTAAATCAGGTTACTACATATTGGTGAAGAAGTGCTTTATTAGTCACCCCCATTCTTTCAGGAAATAGGTTTTAATTTCACCTGCTTTCTAGCTGAACTTCACATAAATTCCTGAAAATTAGTCAGAGATGTCCTTATAAATGGAATAATAGGAGTTTAATATGTCAATGAGAAGGAAAACATTTTTCTATGAATAATTCTGTCCTTCACAGTTGTGATTACTCCCGTGCTTCTTTTCTCACTGTTCTTGTTCAGCTGCTACACATTTCACCTCTGTACTACGTTTAATCTGAGCAGTGACTGCTACATCATTTCTTTTGTACCAGAAATGTGTCATATGAGGACTCTCAAGAATGCAAAATATGTTTGCCTAAAATCTAAAAACTACATAGGGGAAAATGTTTTGAAAGAATTTCTTTTGTTTCACTCTAAATTTTTTATAAATACAGCATTTACAAATATGTAAATGATTTGATGTTGTCAGGGGAAGGTGCAGCATGTGATTTGCTTAGTAACGCTAAAAATCAAATCACTCATATATAAAAAATGGGACTCTAGATGTCAAATTTCAATCTGATGAGCTAAGAATAGATTATCATCTGCATAGGAATTCAGGCTAGACTCTGCATTTCGATTTATTCAAAGGATTTTGTTCATGTGTTTGAAGTGTTGTGTAAAATGTAGAGTTTCCATTCCAGGAATACAACAAAAGGCCAAGAAATGTTGCCATAAGTGACAGTCAGCATAATAGTTTTTTTTCCCTCTTAACAGCTTTACAGAATCCAGGATACCTTACACTAACTTTAGACGCCTCAGAAGAGCTCCATTTAGTGAAGCTGAATGCTAAGCATTTAGAAAACGAATTTTGTTTATTTTAGTCAAGTCATGTGAAACTCAGATTCCCTAGGCATTTTTGAAAGTGTAAGTATGTTTTGTTTCCATCAGCCTTTCCTCAGTGTTCTTCTGTCTGTGTTATTGTTACCATGGAGACTGGAGGAACAACAGCACACAGGGTTTGAATGTACAAGAATCACTACTTTCTTGTCAAGTAAACTTCCGTAATTTGCTCATCCCCCTTTCACCTCTAAAGTTGCAGTCTTTCAAGCTCCTGTTTCATTCTTCCATCTTCTTTCCCCATGTTTTTTCAACAGGAGGAACACAAACATTCTTACTGCACTTTCTCTACCTCTTTGTGCAACATTCATTCTCAGCTCTTTCAGCTCAAACCACAATTTTCAATGGGAACATCCTAAGACACTTGACAAAGCAATGACAATAAGAAAAGATGACAGGGAAAGGGTGGGAGAGGGAGGAGAGGAGGAGAGGAGAGGAGAGGAGAAGAGAGGAGAGGAGAGGAGAGGAGAGGGTAAGGACGCGGACTAGACCAG
>JANPWX010019886.1:2977535-2997210 GCA_024734555.1 Trochalopteron elliotii
AGAGGAGAGGAGAGGAGAGGGAAAGGAGAGGAGAGGAGAGGAGAGGAGAGGAGAGGGAAAAAAAAGAAGCTGAAAGAGAGAAAGAAGGAGAAAATGAGATAAAGGTCTTGTAATTTTAAGGTCTTTTCATAGGATAAAATCCCCAATTCAGACAAACAAAAACATAATATTCTGACATACTAATAAATTGATTACTTATGGAAACAAACATTTTATTTGCAATCCAAATATTCAGATTCAGAATTGGTTTGGCTTCCAAGAACAATAGTTGCTAGCTACCAATACTATCTGTTTTTTAATAGAGAAGTTTGCTTTCTGTAGCCAATTTTTCTTGCAGGAGAAAAGAGTAAATTAAACTATAATATTGTCTTTTTTTAACCTAGAATATATGTTGCAAATTCAAACCTACAGAAACATGACTTTGCAGAAGAGAAGCTGGTTTGTGAAATAACAGCTTACATAAAACCACCTTACTTGTAAAGAGCTTCAACAGTAAAATAAATTCACATAAATACTGAAGAGGTGGGTTTGTAATGATATCTGTGTTTTTCTTTCACATCACCTGTAAATAGAAATGTTTTTCTATTCATTGTTTTCTTTCTCATACTGTGTTTCTGATCCAACAATTCATTATACTCTGTTTCTATTGTTTCCATCTACATGGCAATAAACAGCAACAAAACAGAATAATTACTATACTTCAGTGTTTTGTGTCTCTGAAAACTTTATCTCATCGCATTTTTCTGCAAGCAAAAGGTGTTGGCACGTTCTCACTTTACTGCTTTCACTGAAGACTGATACTACTGAGTGTTTCACCTTCACTGCTTCTTGATGTATTGGGTGATTTCAATAACTTTCAGGTCTAACAGTTTAGTTTTGTTTCTTTCTGCAGAGAAATTCTTGTCTAGGATTCTTGTCTAGGATTCTGTTTTTACATCCTATGGATATGGTGATCAATAATACATAGATAGGCTATTTCAGCTATTCACATCAGAGATTACAGGAATAATCAAACATTAGTAGAGATAATAGCAAAGAGTCTAAGACTATATCATAGCCAAAACTCTGTTCTGTCACCAGTTGGGGATGTTGTTACAGGATGTGCTTTCATCAACACCTCCACGAGCCTATGTGAATTTCAGTACATTTTTTTTCTGAAAATGACATCCGCACTTACAGTTCACAGATTCTTAGGTGTGCCAGTGATTTTCATACAAACAACTAATCTGTGCAAAGTGCACAGACAACACCCGGGACAACAAGCAATATATTTTGTATTCAAAAAGCTTATCATATCAACAGCAGCACATGATTCTTCAGGTCCCTATTTCATTCCATTCTCCTCACACATTAGAACAGAAACAATTTATTGCCCTCTGTTACCCGCATCTTCCTCTTCTGTCGTACCTTCCACCCCTCACCTAATCGATCCTTCTCATATCCCAGAGTGCACATACAGTTTCTGCATCCTAGTGATTTTTCCCATTTTCTCATGTAGCTGCTCTATCACCCTATCTCACCTCCTGATCCATTCATCTCTTTCCCCTTTGTCAAGACAGTTTTTTTTATTTTCATCCACAACCATATTGGCCAGATTGATTCAGGTCTGAAAGAACTGCAAAAGAACCAGATAGAACTATAATAATAGTAATGGTAAAATTGTTTTTCTGTTCTTTTAGAATCTTGCTTAGCAAAAAAGATAAGGTACAGCTCCAACTTCCAGCTGTGGTTTAAAAACAGTAAGTTAGTGAAGTATCTCCCTTGTTAGTACAGTCATATTGTAGACTAAATACACAAATATCCCTATAGAGCTGAAATGTTAATTCAATACCTTCTACTAAGATAAAATCATACAGTAAGGGAAAAGCTGATTTGCAGAAGTCATTCGCATTACATCATACAGGCAGCCTGATCTTAGTAGCACACTTTGGTTTACAGGGTAAACAGATAAGTCAAAAATATTTCTGGGCAGAAGGGGATCCTTAGTCTCAGAAGAAGAAGCAGCATCATAATTTTTGTCATTCCTCCATGTACTGGGCTGTGCTACTGAAACTAGCACAAAGCTTTATTGACTATACTTCACTACAACAATAATGAATAGATTTATATAGCATATGTCTTCAGAATAAATTTCTTAAATTATTTTATTCTGAGGAACAGTGAGAATTACACTGATGACACTCAAGCAATAGGAACAACATCATTATTTTAATCTTTAGATAATATTATCTGTGATTCAGAAGTCTTTATACATGTGAAATTTACCTACTAACTTCAGGCATTTAATATCTGCCCTTAGACACCAAACTGCTATTCACCTTAATGAAATGCAAAGACTTAAAAACAATGACACAACCCATAGCTGCATGTATGGGCACTTTCTGTCAATGCTGCCTTAAGAAAGACCAGTGAAGATATATCACACTTAGTCTTTATCATTCACCAAATGAAATAATGTTTCTATTTCATATAAACATATAGTGAAAGCTTCTAAAAAAACAGAACACAAGAGATGTATCTGGCAGAGTTTACACATATTTTTGTGGGCAGTGTCCCAAAAGAAACTGAGGGACACTTTGAAACAAAATATTCTAATGAGTAGCCCCAGAACCCGCAAATACCTGTGACTATAACAGTGGTTTAGCAAGAGCAAACCTACCCCACTGGCCAGTGGAATATATTCCTACTAGGAAAATATGTGTTCAAAAGGTTAAGAAGGCTCTTCACCAATCTCAGCTGTCTTAGTAGGGAGGAGGAACATGATGATATCCCACCTTGGAAAATCTCCATGTGTGGCTGGAGAAAAATGAATATTTTTATTATCACAATATGGATTATAAATTGCATTTATAGTAATGAATATGTGTACACTCATACTGTTTAGTATGAGCCTTGGGTTGTCTTTATCAGATTTAACTGCTAGGCTGACCCTTAGTATGCCTCAAGATCAAGAGATCTGTATTTCTGTGAATGATAGGCATTGGCCCATAAAATATCCAAGTCAACGGCAGAAGAGGAGACCATCAAATAAAGTTGAATCTTTTAGATGGAGGGCAAAGATTAAAAAGATAGTAGCTAAAAAAAAATGCATGGATTTTGTTTGATACAAGGTCAGGTACAGATCCTGATCATTCTCATGAAAACAAAAATTCTCAGAATAAAATGTTTATTATTTGACATAGCAATAAATCATGTCAATTACTTTGCTTATGTAGTACAATTACTATTACAGGCTGCTCTACCTCTAAAGCTTTCAGATCAAAGACATATTTAATTGTCAATATGTTAGCTTAGCTACAAAAGATATACAGAAACAATAGCTTACTGTTTTAGAAAGAAGAATGACACTAAGATAGAAAATTGTTTGACAGTTCTAAGATCTTCTTATGATGAAAACTGTTAAAAAAAATCATTAATGACTTCTTTTTTTGCCATGTGTACATTTATAGAAGAAACAAAGGACAAAATATGGATATCATAAAACTAAAAACCAGAGAAATATGTTATAACAAAATTAAGACAGAACAGAGAAATAATGAACACGAGAAATAATGAAACATAAGTGACTGGATTTATTTTTGTTGCCTGAAGGACTATGTTGAAGACTGGGCTTAGAAGACAAATGTCTGATTATCTGCTCCATCGAGAGCCTGGCAGTGCAGGACTTTGTATTCATTGCTGCACAGCTGGCCATTGGAACCCCTTGTGATTAAATATCTTTAGCCTGAGTCTGGTGTTATAAAAAGTAAAAAAAAGAATAGCCTGCCCTTTTTCTCTGTTTTAACTGCTTATTCTGCAATGATGTAGGAACAGAAGATAACAAATAATAGACACAATCATTTGTAAGAGTTTGTCTCTGCCTCCTACCAAGAGAAAGAACTAATTTTTTTCCTGTTGAGTCGATTTTTTCAATGAGATTAATTTGTTTTAGAAGAATGATATTTAAAGTACAAATATTCAGCATTTTCCAGGGTAAGTCCATGGGTCTTTTTCCTATACCTCTTAGACTAATAAGGCTTGTTGCTCCATTGCTAGTTTCAAATGCAGGCAGATTTAAGAAGGTACTAATGACCTCCATTTTAGTTCCTGTAAAAAAAAGCCAATATAATTTCAATGTACATTATACATTTAGTAAAAATTGCAAGAGATATATACATCACAAGGGTAATTTTACACCTGAAGAATCAGGAGACTGAAGTAGTGCCTCCGAAGTTACTCTGCATCCAGCACATTCTCTTTTACATGATTTTTTGCAACTGCACATTTCACTCTTCCATATTCTGTGTCAATAGTTTTTTGTCCTGCATAGGGATAGCTCACCTTTTAGAAAAATATACAAGAAATAGTTAAGAAATGGATGATCTGAAGTATCAGCAGTTTTAGGTAGATTTCATATGATTTCTAACTGCCTGACTGTAGTAAAGTAGATAAAAGAAATTTTGAAGTATAAAAATGTTCAAGACCTGAATTATATTTATTTGATGAAATATTTTCAAATAACTCAAAAAATCCCATCTCAGTAATATGGATTTTGTATAAAGCATGTATTTGTTAAACAGGAAGAGTTTGGTTTTACATTTCAGAGATGGCAAAGTAGTTAACTTCAGAAAACAGACCACATGAAGGACAAGGACAGATTGAACTGTTAATTTTTTTTCCTTTTTTTTAACATTGAAAAATATTGACACTATTCAGGTTTATTGATTCACTCTTATGTGTCCAATAACCAGAAATGTAATCTCCATGTCTAATCATATGATGGGTTATTTCACCCACATAAAGCAAATGGACCATATGTTTGACTTCAAAATTAATTCATTATCATATGAATTAATGCCAGGTTTAGTTTCTGGACATAATATTCAGCAAGAGAGAAAAACACTGACATTGGGCACCTATTTTGCTGGAAAGTTAATGGCAGTCTTTGCCCAAGGGGTAGGATATTTAGATTTAATTCCAAAAGAAATTCGTGGCCTGAATTTGCTTTAATAAACTCAAGCAACTGTTCAAGAAGACATATCAGAGTCTACCTTTAACCATGTCTCTTGTGCACAGCTTAACACATGACCAGTATCAGTTCTTTTAATACCACTTAAATAAAAAGATAGTTATAATATACCTGTATGCTACTACCTAAATAACAAAATAGTATTGAAATGGAAGAAAGTATTGGAACAGTTCTCCTTATGAGAGATTTTAAGAATAGATATCAGCATTGAGCTACCACTCTTTTTGAGGCAAAACACTGTGGTGCTTGTATACTTGCAATCACTTGTGTGTGTTAGTAATTAATATTAAACTTTAAGTTATCATAAATGTCTTAAACTCTAAACTATGGGAAAACAAAATGTACTGCTAGAATACTGTATTATATCCTATGAGAATATAAGTATTTCAAGCCAGCTAAGTAATGAAATCTTCAACAAGTAAGATCACTACTTAATTTTTCTTGAGATCTGGGCTCAGAGTGGGGTTGCCCCAGATTTTAAGAACTGTATTTTGTTTACAAAGTTGGTCTATGAAGACAGAACAGAATTTACTCAAAGATGACTCGATCAAAGCTGAGGAAATAGATGAACAATGGTGAGTGACTGGAGAAAGAAAGTGATAAAACATGAAGTAATTAGGCTTTGAATATAATCATAATCCTGGTAAAATTCTAGTATTGATCTTAAAAGAATGACACCTTTGAGCTTTCATGACACCTTTCTATTAGTGTAAGTAAGCACTCAGTGAATTTCTTCAGAAAGTACAAAGCATCTGGAAAAATTCCCAGACATGTTTCCCTTCTCTGCTGGACCTCTATGTCTTAACCATTTAATACCTCAGATCATACTCAGATGAACCAGCTCAAGGGAGGACTTACTGAAGAAACTTAAATGAGACTGTGAGATCTAAAGCTGACTGGGAGGCATGTACATTTATTTATTTATTAGTAAAAAAGCAAGAAAATCCTCAGGAGAAGAAAATAATGTATTACTAGTGAGTGGATATGCCAAAATTAATCAGTTACAATCCTCTGAGACAGAAGGCTTTCATGTATTGCTCTATGTAAATGCACTCTTGAGCTGTAAGACTGGACCATAACTTTTTACTTTCCCTGCATATCTGTCTAATGCAATTTGTAGTCTTTTAAGAGATCACAAAGACTACACACATTCTTAGTGTTTTATGAAATTGCTACCATCAAGCCGTGAGTTGCTGCCCTCTCAGCAGAGATGCTGCAATCAACATTGTGAGCTGGTTACAGTCAGACAAATGCTTGTGATTGACTGGCTCCACTGCTGCTTCCCTCTCCTCTGCTGGAAGTGACTGTTCTCTTGGACGTGATTTGATGTCATTCTGAAACAGACAGGTTGTGCTCATATGGTGCTGGATGCTGCACTCCAGCATAGGTGTGGAGATCAGCCATGGTGGAGCAGTTCTGGAGAATGACCAAATGTACTGGGTAGTGGCTTCCTAAGCATTTTCAAGTATAACACAGAAAAACCTGTCTGACTAGAGAAGGAACCTCAACTCTTATGGAATCATTGAGTTTTGCAGTTGAGAGTAGGAAAGGCTTGCAGCCGCTTCAGTAATTAAAATATAAAGGTCCCTTCAGAGAAGTGTAATCCAACCATGTGTAACTTTTACTCAAATCTACTAAGTGAAACGAGGAAGCAAAAGGCAAAATCATTAAGTTACAATTTAAAGCCTGGAATCAAACTCTAATTATACATTAATACCTGTAGATTAAAAATACGAAAATAACCTGATGTGTTAGGGTAGATGTTAATTATTTTTTCCCTCACAAACTCTGTTGGAATGAAATAAACCTCACAAAATTAAGCATAGATAAGACTCTTCATTCCTTCTTCATATTTTCTTACTTTCTTTCCTTCAGTCCCTAATATTTCATAGTAGTTTCAAGGAGCTATAGGTAATATAACACTTCATTATCCCTTCACACAGAAAGCACAGTGAAATATGAACATAAAAAGAACCATAGTTTTATATAGGATTTTCTTCTCTTTCTGAAAATTTCATAGAAGTATTTTGCAATATTTTAAATTATTTTCAGATACCAATTTAAATTCTAAATCACTATTTTATTCAAGAAAAGCTGACCAGACCTCTAACTGTTCATGTGTCCATGAACTGTAAGGACAGGTCTTCAGGAAAGTTTGTTTCGCTTGACGACTGACCTGGTGGTACATATTTACAATGATATTGTATGCAATCTGGTATCATATTTATGTACCAGGAGTAAGCTTGGCCTCTCAGCTGAAGTAAAAAATTTCTCTTTTAACTGTAACTGAGAGTAGATTGGTTTCCTCAGTAAGAGTTTGTCAATCATTCATCTGGATAGAAAGCAGCATTTTTTTTCTGTTTCCTTCATCATTCTAAACAGGGTAAAAAAACTGATAGGATTTTAAAGAGGCTCTGAAATGCTCCAAAGATTGTATTTCATAAATTAATGTATCTTTAAATGATGCAGAGTCTTTAAGAAGGAAAACACCATGCAAACATGATTTTAATGAAGAAAGGCATTTCTAGTCCTTGTTATTTACATTTTATTTCTGTTGTTCCAGTAGGAACAGCTGGTCCATTGTTTTGGCTTTGACCCCTTTGACTTTCAGAATTGAAGCTTGCTCAGTCAGTGCCTTTGGCATTGGCACTGAATTTTCTTGGAACTCACCAACAGCAACAAGGGAATACGAGATGCCACAGGATGTGAGGAATTTACTCATAACCCTTGAAGTAAGCAAATGTGATTAAAGTCACTTAATGAAATAGATAATTTGGGAATTTGCAGTGCAGCTCCAATAGCATAACCACTACTAGTCATGTGAGAGAATTAGGGAACACCATTGAATGAGCAGCTTTGGAGAAGCAGTAGCTTCTCCAGTAGCAGTAGCAGTAGCAGTAGCAGTAGCAGTAGCAAGGAGAAAGATGAATGAGATATGTCCATCCTGAGCTGCATTTCCCACACGTTACTTTGTGTTCCTCTATCTGTCATGGTTCAAAATTCATACCAGTAGTGTGGTCCAAATTCCCCTCTTACACCAGTGCTCCTGAGTTTGCTCCATCTGGCTTTCCCCATGCTAACTGAAGCTGTGTGACTAAAGGGACAAAACGGCCCCGTAGCTGGCTAGATCAGTTTCTGACTTCTCACTGCTGCCAGCTGAACAAGGGAGAAAAACCAAAGAGAAAAAAGCTAAAATTTCATTCCTATCAAGGTTGCTTTCCCATTCTAGAATGACATAAACAGAAACTGACATGGTGCTTCAGTTGTCTTTTTGAAATGAAAAATTTATTGTGGCTTTTGTGGTATTAGAGAGTGAGCATGTCTTTCTGTAACAATTTTCTCTGATGCTACCCCTCTTACTTTTTTCCATTGTTTCTGCTCCTGATTCAGTCACTCAGACAGCCCAAAATCTCCTGTTTTTTACAAAACTAAATATGTTGAAACAATTTTTTCTTCTGAAGTGGACAGGAAAAGCAGACAGCAGAAGAGAAACTTAGGGCCCTGGGTTATCAGAGGGTATTAAATGGTTCTGTAGTGCTGGACACTCTGAAACAAAACTGAAATAAGCATGTGTTAAAGTGAGTTAACTGAGTGGGAAGAAATAAGGAGATGGTGAGGATCAGAAAGGCAGAAGGAGCTTTACTAAGTAGGTCTGTGATTGTATAGTCTTCACATCTTATTTGTATACACATGCCCTTGAAAACTCACATTTTGAAAGGTAAATAAATGCTTGAATATAAATAATAATTAAAGAATGAACCGAGAAGTTGGTGGGAAAACAAGAAAATTGTAATCCAATTAGCTCTTTTTTAAATAGATGAAGAAAATTTGCAGCTGTTTATTGCTTACAGCCCACAAGATCTGATTATATACACATATGGTACTAAAAAGAGAGAAGAGATATGAAACTTAAAAATCAATTAATCAATTCAGTAAATACAGTTAATTATGACTTAAAGATATAGAAAATGACACTATCTTTGTTTTTTACTTTTTTTTTTGCTATTTTTTTCTAATTTTTTTTTTTACCTGTAGTTTAGCAATAGTTCACTTACCCAGTTCAGATGTTCCAGAATTACAATTAAATTTCTATTAAAGAAAATACCTTAGTAACAAAGAAATGTAATAATTTAATTCCTGAACAAATAATAGTCCAGCTGCTCTACACAGTATTACTAAGGACTTTACAGCGTGGTTCTGGAGCAATGAATTCTTTATGTCAGCAAAATTTCAACCTGAAAAAAAAAAGGGAAAGGGAAAGCATGCACCACTTATTTGGTTGAAGTATTGGTTTTGCATGGCCTGATTTTGGTCACAAGGGGCCACAGAGGTGGCTTCTGTGAGAAGCTGCCAGAAGCTTCCACCATGTCTGGCAAAGCCAATCCCTGATGGATGCCTCAGATCCATCCCTCAATCCCTCAGATGCTGCTGACCAAAGCTGGGCCAATGGGAGGGTTTGGTAGTGCCTCTAGGATAACATATTTAAGAAGAAAATCAAAACAAAGCAGACGCAGTATTTCCTCTAGTCAGAAAACATGTGAGGGAAACAACATGGTGACAACCAAGGTCAGTGGAGGCGCTCCAGGGCAGGAGGCACTCCAGGCACCAGAGCTGAGATTCCTCTGCAGGCCATGGTGAGACCAGGGTGAGGCAGCTGTGCCCCTGCAGCCCGTGGGGATCCACGGGGAATGCAGAGATCCACCCACAGCCCGTGGGGATCCACGGGGAATGCAGAGATCTACCCACAGCCCGTGGGGGAGGTGCCCACGCTGGGGCAGGTGGATGCCTGGAGGAGGCTGTGATCCAGTGGGAGACCCAGAGGAGAGAGGGGCCCTGGCTCCCAGGCTGGAGCAGCCTGTCCCTGGAGGACTGTCCCCCGTGGGAAGAGAGGCCCAGGGCGGCAGTTTTGGGAGCACTGTCTGCCCGTGGGGGCAGCTCACGCTGCAGCGGGGGCGGTTTGGCTGCTGCTCGGGAGAGTGGAGCCACGCCAGGGAAGTTCACGGAGAGCTGTCTCCCGTGGGAGGAACCCCACGGCCTCACAGGGGAAGGGCTCCTCTCCTGCAGCAGCGGAAGAAAATCTCGGTGATGAACTGACCAAAACCCCTGTGCCCTGTCTGCCTGTGCTCTCAGTGGGAAGGAGGGAGGGGCTGGGGGGAGAAGGTGTTTTAAGGGCTTATTTTACTTCTTATTATCCGCTTCTGATCTTGTTAGTAATAAATTCATTTTGCAACTTCAAGTTGTGCCTGTTTTGGCCTTTGAGTGTTTTCTCCTGGTCCTTATCTCAACTCATGAACTTGTGAAAAACCCTTTGTTAATTTTTTTTCTCTCTCCTCTGCCCAGCTTTGCCAGGGGAGGGTGAGCGAACCACTGTTGTGGGTGCCTGGCACTGGGACAGTGGGGGTTTTTTTGCTTGAGTTTTTTTCCTCTGCATTCTAGGTTTCTGGCTTACATATGAATATAAGGAACAATGTCAATGCTATTTGCTGTGAACTGTCTGTCTTCCACTTCTCTCAACTGAGAGTTTCTGTTGTTTTGAAGGAAAATTATTCCTAGGATCTCTCTACATACGTTCTTTTGTTCCTGCCTAAGTTATTCAGGTATTTCAACATCTCATCACTAAATGAAATTCCAATACACTTTTGGCAAATTTAATTTTCTGCTACCTTGTTGCTCTTGCCCAAGTGGTATAACTCTTTTATTTCCTTCATAGATGCAAGCCATTTTGGATGGCAAATTAGCTGCTCCTTGGATAGCTAAGCCTTTAGTATCTATCACTAAGTTTGCTTTACATGATTTTGGGTATCTGTGTGGAGTTGTAATTGCTTGTCAGAGACATCAATTGACTCCTTCAAGCTACACTTGAACTTGATTATTTGTTTTTAAGCCCCTACCATATTTTCTTGATATCTACCATAACTGAACTCTGATTGAAACTCATTGTAGCTTATACTTTCCCTGCACACAGATAAGCTCTAAAATGTGTGGCCAAGGCTTGTTCTGATTTTCAGATCATTTGTACTTGAAAATTATGTCTAGAGTCTGTTCTGTGAGAAGTATACCCTTGGTACACCAAGCACTGCCCTCTGGAACCTACCATAGGAAAATACATAGTTACTGTTGTTACTTTTTGTTGACGAAGTTGGGCTGAGTGGAACAACTACTTGTTCCCATTACCAGTGGTGTAAAATCTTTGGACTTTCATTTTATAGCAGACTGAGTGGAGGCTTTCACTTTGATTCTTTTTTTTTTTTTTTTTTTGTGTCCAGATAGTTTTTATTTTCTTGATCAAGAATAATGTCACCAAAGATGAAAAACTATTTATGGACACAATTTTACAAAATTAGTAAAATAAATGGAAGTAATTGATGCTGATTTTGCCAGGATTGTAGATCTTAAAACTCTTTCAAACCTACTGAAAATATTATTATTTTTATTCTTCTTATTAAACCAAATTGAAACTTTTGGCTCTAAATCTCAAAACCCTGCCTAAACCTAATCCTGACCCAGGTGTGTTTCTTGCCTTCTGATGAATTGTGAATGTGCTGCTTAATCCTGCCTCTTTTTTTTATTATTATTTTTATTATTTTTTTTCTTAATAAAGGATTTAAGATAAGATATAGAAATTGGTTTTCCCAAAGAATAACTCCATTACTCAAGGATAATGCTGTTGATGGACTATGCTTAAAAGCAAGTAATATTAAGACAATTATAATTGTAACAGGTGTTTCCAGGGATAACTATTAGAGTGCCTTTGGTATTTCAAATGTACAATTGTATTTCAATCCAAATAAAGATCCTATCTGCAAATATATTTGTAAATAATGTTTATATTTTTTCCATGCATGTTTCTCAATATACTCAAGTGTTTCAATTAATGTCCCTAGGATTTTGTGGCACATTTCTTTGCTGTGTGAGGGAACTGACATTACAGAACTGTCTGAGATTTACAAATTCAAGCACTTATGAAGCATACAATGTAACATTCTTTTTCTCCATAATTTTAATTGGTGGACTGTGATGTACAATTTCCTGTTTCAAGGCCCTTAATTAGTTAATACATTGTGCAGCATTTTTTAAGCAATCAAGGATTTAATGCATGTCCTAGTGTACCTCAGCAACTTTATAATGTTTGCTGATACATTGCATCTTCTGCTCAGTAAAATATAAAGAAGCTACCCAGTCTAATAAATGGGCAGAGTTTTTTGGTTGGTTGATTAATTCTCATTTGGGTGTTTCTTTTGCAGTCAAGGATGAAATAGAATGAATTGAAATTATTATTTTAATTACATCCAACCTAATAAGAAGACAGCTAAAAACCTGGAAAAACCTGTTGATGTAGAAAATCTCTTTAGGGAACTATTTCCATCTTTGATGTATGTCTTGGGAAATTCAGAGAAGAAAAAATATCAAAAACATTTTGTGGAAATAAAAGTGTTATATAGAACCCTTAAACCATTATTGCAAGCTGCATTGGCAATAAAACTGTCTAAATTTATTTCTCTATACAAGTAAACCATTTGTAATTTTTAGTTTGCTTTCCATCCACATTACATTCAACCCTATTATATACCTCTTTCTTTCTGGCACATCGTTTATAATATTCTTGACCTCCTTAAATATGCATATATGAGTGTTGCCATTCATTCTCTAAGCAGTTAATGATATTTTTACCATAAGAATCTACCTGTAACTTTCCTCCTCCAGTAGTCAAAATGTATACATAGGTTAACTTATTATAAAGTAAATGAATGCATTTAAGAGCTTATAAAAATACCTTACAGCAGAAAATGTGTTTGTTGTGAAGTTTTTATTATCAGAAGTTTCAAGAATTTATATCCTGGATATAGCATGACTAGGCTTTAATTAATTTTGAAGTATATGTGTAGTTTTACAGTTCAATCAATTAAAACATTACTGTGAATCCCATTTCATGTAAAAAGAGTGCTTATAGATATGTTATGCATCTGTGTTGTATATTATTTAGTTTAAAATTATAACAAATAATTTAATGATGGACAATATAAATTTTATAGTTACTGGAAAAATCATAAAAAATATAAACTAAACTAAATTATACTATAACTAAACTAAAAATAGATGGTTTTAAATAATTACAAATTTAAACATATGTGGGAAATGCAAGCAAAATAGTATTTTTCTTAAGTGTGCTCTTGTCAATCTGTTTACAAATTCAAAGAGGCACTAGACCAATTCAATGAAAATGAGAGATCTTGTCCACAGCAGGTTGTATATGTTTTTCTTGACTGTTGAGACTGATAAAGAAATATTAGTAAGGAGTGAGTTATTTGAGTTATTCTACGTAAATCTTTTAAAGGAGAAAGTAAAACTGAATACAATTACTGATTAATATTAGAATTGTAGACAATTCCTGTAGAGAAAGACATAAAAGAGAACTTTTGCAAATAAAATTAATATAGCTTCTCTTCCTAATAACTGGCAACTGATACTTTGCAAAGTTCATATAAGATGAGGAAAATAAAGTCAAGGCTGATGGCTTATGCAACATCCTTCTTCTAACCCTACGTATAATTGAAAAGGCAATTCATAGCAAATCAAGGTCAGTGGGTCCTATGCTATATATGGAAACAGGTTTTGAAATTGAAAGTAATTGTCACACAGTGAATGTCATCCTGGTAAATAAATATTTAATAGAAACTTTTCTGAGTGCTAAAATATTAATGGAGTGATGGCAGTATCTTTTTTATAGCTGCATTAATTAAAGCAGCAGAGGAAGAACATGTATGTAACACCTAATGTGCAATTCCCTCTCATATACATAAAGTTGCAAGGTGAAAAATGTAAGTTTCAGGATGAGTACTTCATGCCTGTATCAACCCATATAAGTACAGAGTACACAGAGTTTTAGGCATTTCTTATTCCATTAGAGAAAATACATATTTCTTTTCATGGCTGCACTTTTTCTTATAATCGAAGTGTAAAATCATGATGTTCATTTCATTTATATCCATATCTTCAGAGCAAAATCAACTTTTCTGTTTGTCCAGAATGTTTTATTGTAAAGTAATAACATTGCTCTATCAGAACTCAGTAGACAGACATATTTTTCAACATTCCTCTTTTAATTAACTTGCCTTACAAACAAAGGCTACTATATGAACACAGTTTATCCACAGTATATATTTTCAGTTAGGAGGCAGATAATTATTGCTCAGTGCAGAAATAATGTTAATCTCCTTGCTCATGTAAAACAAACTTTAAATGTCATTTTACAGAGATAATAATTACACACCACTGTGCCATCTTAAGATGCAGCAATTACACAGAGCAACTTCTCATTAACCCGAAGTTCAGAGGTGAGAGATGATCACAATTTCTTGCTAATACAAACTTAAATTGGTTTAAGCTAAATGTAATGATCTAATAATCATGAAAATGGGGACTGGAAAAGCATAACAGGTATTGTGGTACACTTCCAAACAGAATCATGCAATCAATAAACATAAGAACAGTGTCACTTTCATAGCCCATTCTCTCTTCCTATTGAGTATTTCTTCTTGTATGTTTCAGGAAGAAACATAGCACAAAGTAGCTGTTATCCCTGTAACAGGATAAAATTACCTTTTTAAATAAACTAGTGGCAGCTTTGGAACATTAAAATGTATTGTTTCAATTAAAAGAAATAACCTCAAAATAATCTTTAAACATTAAGAGAAAATTGCATTTTCAGTGCAAGTGGTGCAATAGCTCTAAACATATTTACTTCTGAACATCTAGGAGTTCACAGAATGCAGTAGAAAAAGAAAAGAAAGAGTACAGTTGAGTAATTCTAAACTAGACACTAAAATAAGCTGGTTTTGAAGTTTCAAATATCCCTTTTGGTGTGATTAAATTAAGATCTCTTAAATCACTTGCTGAAGTATCTTTATTTTTCCTTTCCCCCCCTACTTTTTCTTGCATAAATATGTAGATTTCATATATTTTCTGCTTATTTCAAATCAAACATTTGACTCATGGACCTACATTCCTTGACAAACAGCTTAGATTTGAATGGACGTAGCAGAAAACAAATATTTATCTAAGGCAAAAGCAAAAAAAAAAAAGCTTCCTAGGAAAAAATGGTGTACAAGTTTTCTTTCAATATATCAGGCATAAAAGCATCAGACAAAATCTTTAAGATCTTTGTGTTCACTGAATAATTATTCAAAAGGCAAATTTAGGGAAGAAAGGTTTTAAGATTCATTTCTTAATAAATCTTAACTATAGAGAAAGTAGTCATGCTAAACAGCATTTATTTTCTGCATAATTTAAGCAGTACTATAGCAGAACTACTGAACTTAAGTTGCATCTTTTCTATAAATCCTATATATGTGCCAGAAAATTATTTCAGTGATAAATTAGGCAATTAATTAAGGAGGCAAAATGCACCTAACAAATACATCCAACACATACACATCGCTGTTCCTCTTTGCAACTTGCCATCCATGTCACAGCTGACTATACAGGGGGAGGAAGAGCAAAGCCTTTCTTTGAGTTTAGGTGGCTCTTTTCAACCTTCATGTGCAATGAGAAAATATGTCCTTATTTATATAGAAAACTGTTTCACTATGGGTAGCTGGGATCATCCGCAAGGGACTGTGCCACCAAGCATGCAATGGCTTGCTTGAGTATCAACAAACTGCTTCTGCCACATCAGGTGGCAGCTCACACACAGGCACTGTTATGTTTTCAGGTACAGACACAGCTTTTGTATGCTTTGTCTCACCTGCATTCCCAACGAGGGCGAAAATTACTTTTCAACATGGGTCAAAATCATAAAAACATGAACATGTGTTTTCAAAGTTTCCTGTATTGTATTCCCAGTTAAAATACAGTACAGTGTAACTTGATTATCTAATTCCAGGTAGGTGAATTACTTTCACTTCCATTCAGTCTTAAGATAAAATGATTTTTTGTGTCAAAGAGAAGTTTTAATTCTGATGTCGTATAGGAGGCATTTCAAAACTCATAAAGAAGTTTGAATAAGTGGAATCTGACTGTCTGTTAGCTTTGGCAAACATTTTTCTAGGAGCTGAAGTCTTCCTTAATCTTCTATCTTTTACTCCGGCACTTCCGAGGGGGCCTATTTTCTCATAGAACTCACTTACTTATTTGAGAATAACCCCTAAGATTGAATAAAATAGTTCTCTATAATAAACACAGCAAAAATATCTTCAAATTCACAAAATTTATTCTTTTGATATGTGAGGAATATCTATGGTTTGAAAGTGTGTTTCTGGGGGGGAGGGAGCAGTTTGCCCTTCCTTTGCAGGTGTCAGTTGTTACAAGCTACATGCATGAAAAAATTTAACAAGATGAATCAGCAAATCCAAGTCCTTAGTATTACATCAAGTTGTCAGGTTTAGGAGCTGCAGGGGAAGATGACTAATGTGCTGCCCAGGACTATATAGATATATCTGGTTGAGAGTTCTCATAAGATTTTACATCAGGACATAGGTTTTGCACAGACCTTTGTTCCCCATTACTTTGTACGGGAAAAAAAGTTCTTTTTTGACAACAGTTAGTAAACAACCTCCTTTCCCATGCTTCTTCTAGTACTGTGTACATTGCCATAATTTATGAAAACATAATATAGACATAACTCATTTTCTTACCCTTATTACAGTTTTCTACTGGACATTTGGAACTCTCCTGCTTTGAAGACAAGTCACTCATGTCCCAAACGACACATTATTTTAGGATAGGATCTCATGTGTCATTTATGCTTTGAAATATGCTCTGAAATGGGCTCTAATATGCTTTGAAATGGGCATCCAAAGTATGATTACCTCCTTGGAGATATAAGAAATGAGTGCAAATAATACAAATTAGGCCACAGGGGATGAGAAGTGTAAGAATTTAGAGAACACCTAAGAGCTGGAAAGGTTTATTTTTCTCAATGAGTATAATGCAGATAAATATATCTTCTAAAGGCAGTAGAAAACGATGTCTACTTAGTAGCCACTTGCATACTTGAAGATTAATTGTTCACAGTTTGATTTACCCTGGAGCTACACACTCTTCTTTTTGTTATAGGCTTTGATGTCTAAAGCAGCAGGAAAATGCATAAACATCTGCTATTCCATCAGCACTTTAATTCAGTGGATGTCCAAAGTAGTCAGGACAAAAACAATGCACAATGATCAAGGATGTCTGAAGTAAATCCCAGAAATTTTAGCAAACATGGAAGTTATTACCCTGAAAGGAGAAGAAGAATAGTATGGAAATAGAACACAAAACAATGGCTGTCAGGCACAACTACAGAAGGATATTTTAGATTGAAAATGTATCACTAGTTTGAAGACCAGAGTTTCTTCTCCAAAGCAAAGAAAATGGACAATGTGCAAACCTAAATAAACAAGTGAGACACATTTAGCAATATTGAAACTTCTCAGCAGCTTTTATCTCTTAACAATTTAAGAAAAAATACAATGGGAGAAGATTTATGATAATTAACAAATAATCTATATATTAATAAAAATTGTTTGGAAAAAACACAATTATAAACTCTTCAAAAATCAACAAAGACAATGAAGAAAAATGTAAGAATCTTAACCTTTTGACAATTAACAAACTTTTCTCAGAGGTGTGACATCCAAAAGTCCAGAACTTATCTGGGAAAACAATTGAGGCTCTGTATCTACTACAGTGAAAAATATTTGTGCTAGTTCTGATATGTCAGATTCTAAATATATGGATTAAAATCTTTAAAATAACAAACCATGAGCATCCTCTTGCATTTTTTTCTTGTGTGCTTCTAGTTTTCTCTTTAAAATTAATCATTCAGTAATACAAATCTTGTGTTATTTGTTATTCAGTTTAGTTTCCCCTCAAAAATAGTTGGAAATCTTCCTTTAAGATTTTGTCTTTTTTTGTTTGAACAGGAAAAGAAAAAATCCTTCTGTATTTTGTTGTAACAAATAGAAGATGATATATATTATTTAATGTACTGCCCTAGCATCTACCACAAATTAGTGGATTTATATGTTAAATAATAATCCTTCCAGAACACATGGTTTAATTGAGTGCAGTATTCTTCCCTAAATTAAGAACTCAATAAGAACTCAAAATGTAGCTCAGTGGATTATGAATGGGAACAATTAATGGGTAGCAGTAACTGTTTTACATTAGGTTATTTTGATTTTTTGCAATGTACAATGTGTTCTCACTGATGATCTACCTCAATAACATTAACCAATGCCAAATTAAATGTTGTATAAATAAAAAATGCAAATATGAACTGGATTCAGAATCAAAGCTGCAACAAAACTTTAATAGATGATTTAGGTGACACAATTTTTTCCCCCAAGTTCATGTATGCATAACTTTCACTTAGGTTATAGATTTTCTTATGGAGACAAGCATTGTGCACTTTCGTTATATGTGGATTTTCTTCTAGGTGGAGGAAAACAGCAAATAAAAAGGAACTGGTAGTAGAAAAAATAGAAAGTGTGGTGTTGCTTCCTGTTGGCTCACAGAAATAACCCAAAAGACAGATAGACAATGTAGCATTAGAATTTTGTAGTTCTGCCATACTTATCATCAGTACCTTGTCAAGTGTCTTATTATCACCACACTTGAGTAAATACTTACCTGGACCTACAGCTGACGTTAATTGGTTTAACGTTCAGTACCTGCTGTGTGGTGAACATGGGGCTAAGTCTGTCTCTGCAGAGTCCCAAGGTTGTTGTGCAGAGGATGTCAATTATCCACTTTTGCAATGCTCTGTACTGCATGTCATTCACAATCACAAGAGGTTTCCACAAGAATGCTGGGGTTTATCTCAAACAGTGAATGACAGGGGTTTGTGTTTGTTCTAAAGTGTTGTGTATCTATCTGATTTGCTGAAAGATCTAATAGAATAAGAATGGTGCCCGTCAGAAAATTGGTTTGTTCCACACCTATTCATGTTGTTAAACCTAAGTAACTTCTACCATTCCTGCTTATTTGTATAGTGATTGAGCAATCATAAAAATTAATTAGACCAAAACAATTGCAAAGTTTTGTAGTGCAGCTGCACTTATGAAAATTGGAAGAGAAAAAATGAGAAGAAAACAGATTTGTTTAATATACAAACAGGTAAAACTGAATTGTCCAAATCAAGCATGTAACACAACAAAGTAACACCATCCAGTGGTTAGCCCCTGCTGGTCATATACATAACATTCTCTAAGGCCTTGTTCTGGTAATATCTTTTCCTTTC
The DNA here is from genome assembly GCA_024734555.1 of Trochalopteron elliotii. NCBI lineage: Eukaryota > Metazoa > Chordata > Aves > Passeriformes > Leiothrichidae > Trochalopteron > Trochalopteron elliotii. Next base: position 2,996,765 of record JANPWX010019886.1, read on the forward strand.
TACCCTGAAAAATATGTGAAAACAGGACTAAAAAGTATATTTTAATTCATTTTTATAAAACAGGCATGTTTCTAGTTACAGGACTGCCTGACATTGCAGAAAAACATGATGTAAAATAGGGAGACAGATTACACAGATGCTTGTAATTGCTACAATGTGTCAATACTACGAGACTTATGTTTTAGTATATAATTCTCTCTTCCTTAAAATGGATTAGGTTCCTCTTGGTCAAGAGCAACACCAACCCACAGTAATCTCCAATTTCATTTTAAACCTGTCAGCCTGAATAACCTTTCATATCAAATAGTTGTTGGAAGTAGAGATGTTAGCATAATTTTTTTCCGCATATTTAAATAATGGATCCGAGGGAGGGGAGGGAAGGGAAGGGAAGTTCTGGGAAGTTCTGGGAAGGGAAGTTCTGGGAAGGGAAGTTCTGGGAAGGGAAG
>JANPWX010019886.1:3002190-3059604 GCA_024734555.1 Trochalopteron elliotii
CCCTTTCCTGGGCCTTTGCTGCGCTGTAGCCCCGCACCCCCTGCCCCGCCGGGACATCCCCACAGCTCCAGCTGCCACCGAGGGGCTTCTGATACATACCATCCACCGGCCCAGGATTCCTGCTCATTCCTGCGCTTCCATCTTGGTGCTCCTCAGAGCCCTGCAGAGGCACAGGGATCAGACTGCCCCAGGGTTCTGTGAAGCAAAGCCTCTCCTCCATCCCCTCCCGTCTCGGCCGAGAAGGCCCTCACGAGGTTCCTGGTTTCTGTTCTGTTGTTAATGCCATAGTTATTGTTGTTTTGTTTGCCTTTTACACATACTAGTAAAGAACTGTTATTCCTACTCCTCATATCTTTGCCTGAGATCCCCTTAATTTCAAAATTTTAATAATTCAAAGGGAAGGGATTTGCATTCTGCATTCCAAGGGAGGTTCCTGTGCTCCCTGGCAGACACCTGTCTTTCCAAACCAAGACAAAGTGTTTTCTTTCGGTCCTTATCACCATTCATGAACCCTTTGTTAAATTGTTTTCTCTCGTCTGTCCAGCTGTAGCAGGGGAGGGCAAGCGAGCGTCTGTCATGGGTGCCTGGTGTTCAGCTAGTGCAAAACCATGACATCAGCACATATGTCTGGACTGTATCAGAAAAACAAACCAAACAAACCAAAATGATCGATTAGTTGCATTAAAAATTTTGGAGGATTAAGAGTTTTCAGGTTTTTCCTGAGTTAATAGGAGGCAGCAAATTTTACAATATGTCTGTCTCTACTTGATAGTTATCCACACTGAATGATTTCAAATTTATTATTTATTATCATGTCTTTATGATGTCTATTAGCAGAGATGCAAAAATTGCAGGAAATTTTTGTATCTCAAACATTTGTAGAAACTGAATTAATTGCACTAACCCCTCTTTGTCATTGTTAAATGTAATATTTAAATTTTGTGAAAGATAATATGTAAATTTTGTCAATAAATCTATTGTGACTGTGCCTGTTTCTCAAACCTGGCTAGCCTCGGCACCAGTCTCACTCCAGTGGGTTCTTTTTGCCCAGCAGCGTCTGCGTGGCGATGGCAGGAGGATGAAAGGAGGGACGCCAGAGAAGCTGGGTCACAATGAGTTCATTGGTACTCCTGCGTGGAGTCCTCACCTCGGGTGTCAGCGTCTCCAGAGACCCCGACTGAACCTCGAGGGGGACCCTTTAACTGGGGGTGTAACACAGGGGGAGGGACCAACAGGGTTTAATGGGGAGGTGGCTCATATCAAACAAACATATCAAACAACCATACACCGAACATTAGAAGGTGACAATCAGGATCCTGCCCAATCATTCAACGCCTCTCTCAGAATCTTCCAGAAGTGGGGAGAGACCCCCAAAATGATGGACAAGAACAGGAGGTTACTTGCCAGGTGATGAGCAGTTAACTATCTCTGGGGGGAAAATCTTCAGGAGAACACAGAACCAATCACAGAACTGTCACTGGGGAGAAAACAGGGATAAACCAAAAGTGGATAACAGAAAGGGTACAAAGAACAAACCATTTTACAAAAGAACATTATTTTATGAATTAAACTTAAAGTTGAAAATGCGCTCCCACAATCTATACTCCCCAACACTTGTCTGTTTTATCAAGTCTTTCTTCTTCTTGGAATATATGCTATTCATCAGAAAATATATATGTGTTCACTCATGTATAAGGAATATACCAGGACAAACACTGACATATCAGTATGTTGATTGTTTTTTCCCAAAGCTTTGATTATTTTTATGTGCTCTTCACAATGAATACTATTCTCATAATTGTGTGTTTAGCTTTTGATGCATACTCAGGGAAGGTGTTATCTGATTTCCGCAAGACCACTGTAAATAAAGCTAAGCTCCGTTTTTTTCATAAACATTTCTCTTTTAACAATTGATTTATTATTATTTTTTAAGATTGTTTTAGGAGTTATCAATTTTCTATTCTTAATCAGGTCTATACAATTTTTTTTTAACTTATTAGCATCCAGTAACTTTTAAAAAGGCCTTCATAGTCTGTGTACTCATGTTTGAAATGTCACATATATTTTTCCCTTCATTTTTTTTTTTTTAACGTATCTGGTCATCTACTTCTGCAGTAATCTTTTTCTCAGTTTAATTCCTCACAATACACAGATTTGCTGTGCTTTGTATGAGATGTACGTATATTGTATGTGTGTTTTATTTTGAAAGTCAACACATCTCTTCTGTTATTGTTTCTAATTTTGTTCATCATCAGGTTTGCCAATGGCACAAAGCTGGGTGGAGGGGCTGATACATTAGGGTGTCCTAGAGCCTGTCAGTGAGACATGGACAGACTGGAGAAACGGGCAGAGAGGAACTTCATTAAGTTCTGCAAAGGCAAGTGCCGCGTCCTGCATCTGAGGAAAAACAACCCCAGGCTGCAGGACAGGCTGGGGGTGACCTGCTAGAAAGCAGCTCTGCAGAGAAGGACCTGGGGGTCCTGGTGGACAACAAACTGACCATGAGCTAGCAGTGCCCTTCGGGCCAAGAAGGCCAGTGGTATCTTTGGGGGCATTAGGGAGAGCATTGGCAGCAAGGAAGGTGATCCTTCTACTCAGCACTCGTGAGGGCTCAGGAGTAGCACCTGGAATGCTGTGCTCAGTTCTGGGCTCCTCAGGACACAACAAACAAGTATTGGAGCAGGTCCAGCTGAGGGCTGTGAAGACGCTGAGGCAACTGGGACATCTCATGAGGAAAGGCTAAGGGAGCTGGGCCTATTTACACTGGAGAAGAGATGACTGGAAGGGGACCTGTGCATACAAACAGTTCAAGGGCAAGTGTCTGAGGGTGGGCCCAGACTCCTTCCTGTGTCCAGGAACAGGGTGATGGGCACAACCATAAACACAGGAAATTCAGTCTGAATATGAGGGGAAAATTCTTTACTCTGAGGATAAAAGGATTGGAATAGGACAGAGGATTGGAACAGGCTGCCCAGAGAAGTTGCAGAGTTTCCCTCTTTGGAGATACTTGAAACCTATCTGAATGCAATCCTGTGAAATATACTCTGCGAACTTCTTGTAGGAGTGGAGTTGGGTGAGATGGTCTCCAGAGGTCCCCTCCAACCAATGATTCTGTTGTTATGTGTGATCCTGCATAACAATCTTTTTCAACAATCGCTTCAGCTAGAATTTTAACTTTTTAGTACCAGTCAGTAGCTCACACTCTTGCATTAACCTTGAAAATTGCTATCTTATTTTTCTTACTGTTTTGGTGTCTCATTATTTTTACTACACCATGAATGAATTTTCCTTGTTAGTCATGAATTGCTATTCATTCTTAGAGACCCCAGGCATTAGGGAGACATTTGAAAAATGAGTATTGTGTAATCCCAGATTTTACACAAACATTTTCTTTCTTCCTAGGACATATTCCAAATAACTGAGCTGTCACTAACACCTGTGCAGTAGCTGTCACTGAAACAGCTAACATTTTATTTGTACCATGCTCTGGGGAACTAAATTTTTTTGGTCTTTCTTAGATATTTCTCCTTTAAACTCTAAGTATACTGTTATGTCTATACAGTACTGCTTAAAGCAGACAAATGGTCTTAAGAATATTTTGAAGCTTAATTAATGTTTTCTACCTGAATATTTGAAGTATATAAACACCAAAGAAATAGAAGAGTCAATTAGAATATTGCCTAGGGTACCTAAGGGAATAATGAGATAGAATTACGAATTAAATGCTTAAGTTAAATAACAAGAAAATCTTTCTTACACTGAGAACTAGTTGCCTGTGAAATTGTTTCTTAAGAAAAAAGGTTAAAGAATAATTTCTTAAGACAATCGCAAATACATGGGCATAGAGAAATGCTGTAGGGTAGAGGCAATGTCTAACTGGAAGAAAAAGGAAGACCAGATAAAATTTCCCATCCCCATTTTTACCTTTGCTTTTTCAGTTTCAGTATTGAGTGCCAAGATGTTTTTTATTTAAGCTGAAATGATGTGAAGGAGTCATTCATAGGTTTCTAGTCATCAGACACTGTTATTAAATCACTAAATTCCATAGCATTTAAGACCCTAACTCCTCTAGTCAGTCATTACATGACTGGTAAAGACCAAATACATCATTAATACTTAAATATCTATCAGTGTTTAAAATTTCATACTGCAGAATTCAAAATGTCACTCATCTATAATTCAAAAGATGTTTAAGGACAGCAATTAATAGCTTGCAGTTGCCTTCTAATCCATGAATTGCAGTCTCACATAAGATTAAAGGCCAGTGTAATTCAAATGAGATTATGAGTAATGTAACATTTGTATCTGCACACATAAGATGAGTAAAAACCTTTCAGCTTGATTCTGAGAAAAAGAAGACCTGTTTATATGGGTATGTAATTATTTTGTAAGATACTACTGATCACAGTCAGTTAGTCAAGAGGATAAATTTGTCCTTGAGAATGGAATATAGATTTGCATTTAAGATATGTTTAGTGGCTGTCACACAGTGCTCAATTCCATTTAGTCACCTTTGATAAATTCCTATTAAATAAAGTTTTCTATTCCAAGTCTAATCTATAATTCCAAGTATAATCTAATCTACCTTTGTGTAGTTAAACATCCTTCTCAACATGGATCCTGCACTGTTCTATTGACAGTGCAGATGGGTCTCATTCAATGATTAAAGGATACTTAAGATATTCAGATCTCACTAGTCATTTTGTGTCTTTGCTCAGCTAAAAGGTATGTTGAACAAAAGGAACAAGAAGTAGTCTCAAGAATCAAATTATTTTTAAAAACCACAGTTATCAGAGCCAAAATTATATTTTACCTAAGAGAAAAGTAATGTAGTTATTTCTGACTTAAGGACTGTTAGTCAACTGTATCAACTGAGCAAAATACTGTAAGTCAATTAATGAAGTATAATAGAACATGTAGAGGCAAAGAATACCTTGCTCAGTGTAGTATTGCTATAAGAGATGGGGTTTTTAAAAAAAGACTGACTACGCATGTGAATTACCCATAAACATAGTTCACAGAGGAACAAAAGGCAAAAAAAATATAAAATAGTTGCTCACTTTATAAAGAGTGTTAATAGCATTACTTAAAATGACAAAACACACAAAGTTGAACTAAATTCCAAAAATAATTTTATTTATTCCAGGGTTTATTTACATTATAGAACATATGGAGTGAAGCATGTATTAGAAGAAATAATTTTTTTAAAATAGTGCTTTTTGTGATTAATTTAATTAAAATTAATTTACATTTGTGTGGCGAATAAAAACTAATTTTCCTAAATACAGTAGATTTATCATGTTATAAGATTGATTTAACTATTACGTTGTCAGGTCACATTGAATTCAGATAGTTATAGGGACAAGCATGGCAGCCTCAAGCATGGATAAATTAATCCTCTGGAATCAGTGCTTCTTTTGGATGACACAGTGTGTCATCTGAGAGTCTTTGCACAGCTGCCCAGAAAACAGTCATTTGCAAAAGTTTGATGGAGGAATGGAACCATTTGAATAAAAGAAATGTCTGTAAGGTTATATGGACACTTGCATTTGCTGACTGAAGGGTATTCATTAAGTAGTTCTCTCAGCTCACAAAAAATACTTTTCAGATTTTTTTTCACCTTTATTTTATCAATCTACTTCACTAATAGTGTATTTCAGCCATTGAAAATAGTACCAGTGCAAAAACACTTCATAACAGAATACTGAAATTTCAAATTGTAGGATAACATACAGGTTTTACATAAATTTTACTCTGACTAGGGATGTTAAATTTGTCACACTGCAAGTTTTTTCCTCTTATTTTTTCTCTCTCCTAAGGAAAGTGATGCAGTGGCTTGGTGAGCACCTACTGTCCACCAGGGTCAACCCACCACAGTGTTTTTTGGAGGACAAACATGGAGCACAAGGCAATGGCACCTGTGCATTAATCATGCTGTAGCTATAGCTGTTATTGGGCAGCAAGATTTTTTGTGCAGCACACAGCTTGTCTACACTTGGCTACACTGCTTGTCTCTTGATTTTGTTAATACATTCTAATACAAAAAATGGCTCTGAGCCATGTTGAGCCCTAATGTTGATGACCTTGCTGTTCTGGGGAAGATGTCTCATGGAGAGAACATAGGAATATATATAGGAATATACGTGTCCCTCATCCCAAGTGATCCTGCACTCTTAATGTGAGCTGTTTATTGTGTAATTATATTGAATATTATACCATTATATAATTAATAATTAACGCTGTTAGCATATAATGGGTTCTGTGGAATCTGATGTTGTCCTGGTGTAAGAGAAGACAACCTTTCGGGTGAAGAAATACTGAAAATTGCCCTGAAGTAATTGTTACTGGATTGTCAGGGTGTGTGGAAGAATTCATGTGCAGAAAGTTCCTAGGCCAGTTATTCCCTCCAATAACCTGGGAGTTTATATTTGAACATGCAAGCAATCCTGTCACTACTTGATAGAAGGTTTACTTGCCTATCCTGGAGAAAACCAACAGCTTCCCGCACTGTGCTATGTACTACATGTCATCAACAGTTTTGGTGTTATAAATTCTGAAAGTATAAGGAATAGATGAGTTTTTGTAAATTCAGATATTTCCCATTACCTAAACTTTTATGTCAGATGTCTAAAGCATACACCAAAAGATTAATAATTTTTATTACCTTTATTACATTATCACTAACCTTCAGATTACTCACAGAGAGAGTAGTGATGAATTTCTAAACATTATCAGCGCCTTGTTTCAGAAGTTGATAATGTTCTAACAAGAGCATCAAGTACACTTTCCTTACTTGTGTTCATTAACTAGTTTAACATTGGTCATTTCTGGGGGAAAAAAAGTGGCAAATGCCTTGACAGAAATTCTGAGTGCTTTGAATATTCTGTTCCATTCTATTCTATTCTGTCTTTAGTACTTCCCCTTGAAATCAAAAATGTGGTTGGTCCAAGGAGCATGAAGGACAGATCTGTGTGAAATTTTTGTTTGAAGTCATTAAATTAATAACTGTTCTCCTCCTTTGAGAAATAGTCAGTGCCCTTGTCACAATGCACACATGTCTTTCAGATATTTTTTGGAATATTTCCACTGTGCTTAGGAGGGGTAATAAATTCTATATAATAGGTAGCACTTTTAATATGTTCTTTCATGTAGCTGTTGGGGTTTTTTTGTTCAAACCTCTTAGCTTTCTAGAAAGGAAGCAAGAGTTTCTGCTATAGCAAGCGGATGAACAGCTTCCTGTTTCCTGTAAATATGTTCCAATATTTATTTTTGTTATCTGTCATGACTGATGGGAACATATTTGTCACCTTTCTGTCAGCTAGAAATCTTCCTTTTCGTGTTTGACTTGAACTGTCTTCTGAGACCTACTTCGGCAATATTTTGAAAGTTTCATTTGTTAATTCTCAATGCTGTGGTGCTGAGGTTAATATTGTCTCTGGAAGACCTTGAATTGTTAATTCTAGCTTTGATTGCATCAACATCTTGCTTGCTGAGACGTCTTGTTTCCTGAGCTGACAGAAGTTTGTTTGCATAATATACAGGTTGCTGAAAATTCAGCAACCTCTATGTCATGTTATTAGAAATCTAGTCATTAGTTGGGCTTCCATTTTCAAAGTCAGAACCTTGGCTACAGGTGCATCACTCTTTTGGCTCACTGTGCAGAGCCCCTGAGCTCTTCCCTAAACTTCAGAAGGTCACACCACCAGACTGTATTACCCTGTTTATGAAAAGAACTGGGACTGAGATGTAAGTCAAGAAGCCATAAAAATAAAGCAACAAAATGTGCGAGCTGAAACATAACAGTGGGGAGACATTGCAAGCTTTCTTGGAGTACAATTAGTAATATCTTTTTATGCTGGTACTACAATGTGACAAAAACAATACACAGCTTATGAAATATTAAGATTCATGCTGTTTGTAAGATTTGCCTTGATATAAGTTAATATAGAACACATATTTTGTATATAATTTTGCCTCACTGTTTATGATGACAACCAACATGGAAGTGTTTTTATTTACTTTGGAAAACAGAATCAACATTTGTGGGTGAAAAATATAGGCAGCTCTTAAATAGCTGGTAGGATGACCCATATTTTTTTTTTTTTTTCTTTTGGTTCTGTCTGAATGTGAGAAGATCTAAAAGAATCAGTAGTTAAAGACCCCAACAGACAAAAAAAAGGGATTTTTTTTCCCTCTTTTTTTTCTTCATTTTGGAATTGGCACTCAGTTTCATGCTGAAAATAATATACCTAGTCATGAAAATTAACTATTTATTTTAAATGTTTTATTTTTAATACACTTTATTTGGGCAATAATAAAAATAAATACCTGATATGGATTTTGTTTGTTTGTTTGTTTGTTTGTTTGTTTGTTTGTTTGTTTGTTTGTTTGTTAACAGCGTGAGACATTTCATTCTGATAGTACTTAAAAGCCTTCAATTTCCTGTAATTAAAAAAATTGCTCAGGTGACAAATTCCTAATGAATGGATATTTTCAACAAGCTGACTTCTCCAAATAAAATCACAAAGTGAATCCTGACTAGGTCTGCTAATCATCATGAAAATTAGTGCATTGCTTATGGAAATAAAGATGGTGACAGAGGGAGGCTGCATAGCAGAACTATTGATATAATTTTTTCTTTATTTCTGAAAATTCCAGGTACTCAAACTCGGTAAAATGCTAGAGGTAACACTACAAAAAGAGAGCACAGATAATTTTGTGTCTCTTCTGGAGGATATGTGGTATACAGGCACTGACTGAACCCCAGTGGCTGAATGCAATCTACAGTCACACACTCCACTGCAATATTTCTCTAACAGCAAATCTGGTAAATTTGGTGAGATACCTGCTTTTGATCAACCACGTGTTTTTCTCACTCATGTTGCTTGCATCTCTAGCATGTCATGATTTATAGCACAGTACTAGCATCCACAATGCACAGAAGTGGTACTATAGAAACATTAATGCTGCAGAATATAATAGGGTCTGAGTACAAAGAAACCACTCACCAAAGTTCAAAAATCCCTAGGAATGGAAGGGGTCCAAATAGTTCAGAGTACTTGAGAAACAGAAAATATTTTTAACAGAGGTTTATTTCCTGTTAGAACATAGATTGCTTGGTTTTAAACTGAAAAAATAAAACAAACAAAAAACATGAAAAAGGGAGGAGGGGAAGAGGAGAAGGAAGGGGAAGGGAAAGGGGAAGAGAAAGGGGAAGGGAAAGGGGAAGGGGAAGGAAGAGGGAGATGGAACTCAGTGAGTTCTCCCAGTCTGTTCTTATGCCTGTGATTGTCCTGATTAGTTCTGTCAGAATAAAGATAGCAAACACATGAGCTATTTCCTTCAGGTGTAATTTTAAAATTAATTTTGTAGGTTTTAAAATTCAACTTTGATAAACTGCTGGTATATGTATTGTATCCCATTTCCCCTTCATTACACTTTTTTGAGTTGCATTTCTCTGTTGAAGAGTTTGGAGTATCTAATGTTGCGTAAGCCTCAGAAGTAATTTATAAGAGCAGCACCGTCAGTGTCAAAACAATGTAGAGTGTAGTACGAGATGTTGGACTGCACAGTAAGGAATTATATTACCACAATACATACTGAGCTTCTGTTTAAATCTCACAAAGAAAACAGTCTATTTCAGGAGAGGTAAATTACAAGAAAATCCAGTCGTTGTACATAGATTTGAACTGTGTTATAAAATACTATTTGCTGTGTCTTCATTTAAAAAAAAGAATTTATAACTTTAAATGTGAAATTACCTATCTTAATCTAAGCCATAAACATAGTTAGTTTAGGGCTCTATGAGTGATCTCAATGAAGGTCGCACCATTCAACCCCAATTCACCTACTATACTTATACAAAAGATTCACATCTGTTATAATTTAACTTTGGTACAATTCAGTAAAAGAATAAAAGTGAAATGAACTGCAGTATTATACACAGGCAAAGCATGTAGCTCTTCAGTAAACACAAACTAGAAATGGATAAGATTTGTTTTTGAGCATTTTATTCTCCTAAATTTTTAAGAAGCCTTTTAATCTATGAACTGTGTTACAGATCAGAGCTGAAGGCATTAAAAATATATATAAAACACTTTTTTTCTTGGTGTTTTTGTTGTTGTTGTTGTTTGGTTGGTTGGTTTTGTTTTGTTTTGTTTTAATTCTTATATAATTCATTCATATCCAGTGTGCGGACTGAGCAGGAAACTGTAATTTACCATAATATGAAAGAAGTAGAAGACTATAATTAGTCATTGCACCTAAATAAGCTGTTAACGACCTCAACATTTCTGAAAACATAACTACCAGAATAAATTAAGTTACGTATAGCGTATAACATATTTATATATATATACATATTTCATATTTATAGCTCATATATAATACAAATTCAGTGAGGCAGCAGCAGTGGAAACTGGGGTAAGTCTAAGGATAAGGGTTTGACTGAGTTGTACAGGGGGTTCCTGAGATAATATGTTGTCTATGTAATTATTATTTTATTTTAATGCAGATTTTAAAATGTTTAAATGCCAGAATCTAACCTTGCTAAATTTCTACTAGACCTCTTTGTGGAGGAAAACAGGAATGGACAAGCGAGCAACACAAAATTAATAATGAAGTATAATTCTGTACTGGATATAATGCAAATAGTTCTTTAGAAAGGGAGTGACTCTGCTTGATTCAGTGTGCTTTAGTTCAAACCTGAAAAGAATTTGTGTTTGTTATTTGACACTGGTTTGTGTAGCCATATTTTCAAAGTGGCAAAATCAAGCAATAGCAGATATCTATATTTTTGGGTATATATAGAAAACCCACAATATTTTTATGGTTTTTGACCCAAAATGATACCTTACAATTCATTAATTAGTTAATTAATGAATTGTACTTTCAGGCTGTATAATTTTAATTAGTAAGTGAGAGAAACATATTTTAATACTGAAATTCATAGTGAAGGTTTCTCAGTTCATTTGCGAACTGGCACAAAATGTATGCTATCTTGATGTAGAAAATGAGACTATTCAAGGTTCCTGAGAGCCTCTGACTAAAATTCTATCATCATAGTAAAAAGGATGTTAGTATGATCTACCTCCTCCTTACACAGCTCATTTTGTTTCTGTGCAGTCTCTTGATGTTCATTTTCAAGACTGATTTAAAAAAAAGTAATCTGAATTAGGATTACTGAATCAGTAAATGAATCTACATACCAAATGCAATGGAATCTGTCCTTGGCCTACAGCTGACAAATTCTGAACTCAGACAAGTATATGTGTAAGGGTCACAGACAGAGAAAAAAGTTCAGAACACAGCCAGTCACAGCAATCTTCTGAGAGGAGGAGAAAACAGAAGTATGGAGAGTGGGTATTCAAAAAATCCCTAACACTTAGTCACAACTTTTTAAAATCACGTATTTGTTGCAGTTTGTTCAACCCCCCCCAAAGCAGAAATAATGGACTGTGTAATAATAATAATTAATAAGCTTCTGAGCTGTTTGAAATCATTCCTGTCCATCTTTGCTATTTTTCGAAACTTCTCATTTTAGGACCCCTGCTCTCAGATTCTCTCTGGGACACTGTCCTGAGTTCATAGGTAACAAGCTGTGGGCCAAAATGACTATTTCTAAGCCATTTCCACTTTAGTTGTCTCCCTGATCTGCGACTTGCTCCTTCTCTTGATTTCATTCTCATTTCACTTTGTTTAATGTACAGCTTCCTTGCTGATTCCATTTAGGCTCTCATTACAAACTGATTCTTACCCCAAACACATATACAGAAAACCTTTCAAGCTGCCTTTCACTAATGTTGCTTGTGCAGTGTAATTATTCCCTGACTCATGTTTCACTTGTGTGCTCAGAGTGAAAACTCTTCCAGAAGGGGACCTAGACATTCATGAGTGCTCTCAATCCAGAGAGCAGCTGCCATTTTTTTTTTTAATTAAAAAACAAAAAGGAGAGTACTCAATTCTTTAAGTTTTATTGAAAATAAAAAACAAACTAAACCAAAATGAAAAAAACACCTCCACAACAATAAAAACCTCACCAAAATCAAAGTCTTGAACATTATTTGCAAATTCCCTAGTTTTAGTAATTGAGACAAAGAAATACTAGGGTGATCAGTATCTAACAAGAAGTCTTCCTCAGCACAATTAAGGCATCTTTACTGAATCCCTGGCACCTTTACTGGTCATGGATTGTGTTGATACAGTTTGAAACAACCAGGATATCAAATCATGTGAAAATAGTGACTGCATTTTTTAAAACTTCAGTTTAATGAAATATTAGATCCATTACTGGGCAAATGCTACAAAACAATTTCAGAAAAGTGAAGAATTGTCTGGTAATTGCTTTAGATATTTCCTACTTAAAATATCTTAAAAGTGAAAAAAAGCAATAGTTGAACCAAGTATTAGTTGAATTTATGTTTTCATTCTACCTTTGCTGCTGAACATTTAATATAATGTGTTGTAGAGCAGATATACAACAGGAAGCTTAATAGGGATGCTGTTTCCATAACAACAAGTAGGATTAGAACAAAAACACAATACAAAATTGTTATTATTCTTCACAGTAAAAGCAGTTATTCAAAATTAGGAGCAGCATGACATTGAAAAACAAATTAAGGCAAAGAGTGCTAACAATTCTGTTCCATATTTGGTAAATGCTTAACTCATAATACTTGAGGAGCAGCTATAAGAACCCAGAAATTTATTGTAGTGTCAGTGTCAAATTAAATCATGACCTGAGAGTGGAGAGGCTTTTTTTAATGCACAATTAAATGAAAAAAACAGTCACATTCAGACAAACCACAGAAACAAGTCATCTAGTTAGGTATAAATTGGCTCGCATGAGTAAATGAAAGGTCTAACTCTATCTTCAGTGAGTCTTTTTTAACTTTTTAATTTGCACTCATAGAACAGGGTGTTAATGGTTTCTTGAATCTTTCTTTTCTGTTTTGCACCAACTGCATTATACTTCACAGACTGTATTATTCTGAAAATGCCATGATTTTCTCAGTCTTATTTTTCCTCTAGGATATATATTTTTGATTTCTTTACAAAATTTAAATTTCTCTTTATTTTTTTCAAGTAATAATGCACGTAATAATGGATGATGGGAAATTAAAATAAAGATATTTCAGCACCACAGGAAGTTCTTCGACTTGTGGGTTTACATTTTGGGTTGGGATTTTTTTGGTTTTGATTTTCGTTTGTTTTCAGGGAATAATATTTTTGTTTCAGGGAATAATTAGTAAATTTTCTACTTTGTACATTATGAAATGTACAGACCAGTCAAAAACTGAGTTTTAAAGTCTAATGAGGCCTGATTCATTAGACATTTCCCAGTGTAGATTTTCAAAAGGCAGCCTGCTGGGATGATTCCAATGCCACATTGACACAGCAGAACTAAAGCAACCATGGCTTTAGTGACATCTAAGGCAGATGGTATGAAAAGGAGAATATTTAGTATATTTTTAATTAAGACAAATATCTGTTACTAGTGTGACTTCATTAGAACATCAAATTTCAAGTGTATCTCTATCTTTCTCACTCTGATTTTACTTTGTCATTAAGATTAAACTCACCTTTTTATGCAAGTGATTAGTATGTACTCATCTTGGGAACAAATGTTGGAAAGTTTTTAGTAAGTTCTCAAGTTCCTGAAACAAAACAAAACAAAAAAACAAAAAAAACAAAAAAACAAAACAAAACGAAACGAAACAAACAAACAAACAAACAAAAAAAAAAAAAAAAAAAAAAAAAAAGAAACCAGGGAGATATTAGAAAAGGAATTGCAATGAAATCATTTTAATATTGACCATAACTGGTCTATTCCTACTGAACTTCTGCTTTCCAAACTATATTTTGTAATGAAAAGGAGAAATCACTGCAGACTTCTGCCTTCTTTTCTGCATTCAGAGTATCATACGCTTCACCTAAGAAGCTTCTTGATATTTAAATGGTATATTAGTTAAAGATGGTCCTGTCAACATAGTATGGAGGCCTGATAATTACACAAGAGGAGATAATCAGAAAAGGAGAGCTATGAAAAGTTGGCAAAGTATACCATGCCCAGATTAGTTACATTCCCAATTCCTACAGAAAATAGAAGAAATAAAAGACCATCTGATTTTAATTATGGAGCTGTTTTAAACAGAGGCAGTGAATTGTATCCCCGGGATATGAATACTATGGGATATATCATGAGAGCATCTCCATTTAAGAAATGGATCAAGGCATTTAGGAGACTTTTTTTCATTGGTATGAATGACCATGAGAAAGGTTTGAAATATTTAGAAGTGTACTATTTAATATAGGTAGACAAAGATTCATATGCTTATTATAATCCTCTGATTTTAGCAGGGCAGTTTGCAGATTGCCACATGACACAATAACCACAAAATGCAAATGTCTGCTAAGAATATTGACAGTGATCAATTTAAATTATTTTGAAGCCAATGATTATTGTTTTCAAGTGGAATGCAATGTAGACTAAAGTAATGCCAAGAAACTTTTTGTCATATATCTTTCACTTCAAGATTACGTACAATTAAAAACAATTGTGAGAATTAATTTGGTATTGAGAAAAGCTTGTGGTTTGGCAGGCAGAGTAATTTTAAATAAAAATGTAGAGAAAGGTGGTGAGCAAATGCTCTTAAAACTACTGATGATTACTTAACAAATGCAGCAAAGTATGCAGAATTAGAAAATAAAAGAAGGTAATGTCTTGAGTCAAAAAACTAAGGCTGAAGTACTATTAACTTAAAAACCTAGTGAAATCACATTTAAAGAATTAATTTAAAAATTACACACTTTTTATATTATGAATAGAAATATGTCATTGAGAACTTTGGTTAATTACATTTGGCAAGAATTGTATATCTTAAGCCAAAAACAAACAATCAAGCTTAGTTTCCATTTAGGTTATTATGATTACTTTTATTTTTGTTTGCTTCACTTTTGGAACAAGAGTAATTTTTTTTTTAAGAAAAACAAAAGATCAACAACAAAACCCTGGGGAAAAATAAAAAGGGAAAAAACCCTAAAAATCCCAAATTTGAAAGGAGTAATTAATTAGTACAATTTTTTTTCTAATAGAAAAATAAAGAGAAGCAGCCACAAAATTTGAATTATGCAAAAAATATCTCCACCAAAACAAAATGATCCTATACTCTGGTACTTAAAGATTAAGCTAATCATTCGGCAATTAGATTTTAAATACTTTTTTTCCCCCACTTCTTCCTGAAGGAATACATAAAGAAAATGGGATGCTCTGAAAGAGAACTTTTCAAAAGTCAACAGGTGAAAAAACTAAACCACCTAAAAATACCTCCGAAACCTGAGGAAACTGCAATTGCACATCTCCTGAGTTTCTCAAATAAATGTCTAAGTGGCATAAAATGGTACTTTCATAAAACACTGACTTGATGCGTACCTACTTCACTAGAAACTAATTAGGAAAAGAGTAAGATACTTTTCCATTAGATGTATAACAGTGAGGTTTAAAGGTCTGGGTGAAATCCATGCAAGATGGGCAACATCATTATCATATTTCATGGTAGAATTTTACTTTGTTTAAATACTTAAAAGACCCGACATTGTCTGAGCTTCCTGTTAAAGAAGAAGAAATATATATATATACTAGTTTGAGTCAATGTGAAATTGAATAATACAGGATTCCTGTTTTCACTTAACCATTTTAAACAAAAAATTTTAACAAGTGAGCCTGTACAAATTAATATTGGTGAAATAAAACTGATGCCTAAAGATTTTTAACCTTACACGTATTTGTAGCTTTGTAGGCTTTTAATATATAGCTTTATAGTTTCTAGCACTTCCTTATACCCTCAAACACAAGTTACCCTTTCTCAAACATTATGCCGCACTGCTGAAAATTTGTTTGATCTTATTTTCAAGGAAAAGAATTTATAACAAGAACATCCTGTTTTGCACCAGCACCTGGGAGACATAAGAAGATGTAGGGCTAAGAACTCCTTGGAAGGACTCCAATGGGGCAGATCCAAGGGTGGATTACCACAGCAACCATTCTCCTATTGGATATACTTGCAGTATATACTAATTATTTAAAATTATAAAAACTGTGAAAATTTGATCCTATACCTGTGAACAGGTATCATCTGTGCACCTGAAACTTTTCTCTAAAAGACTGCTTTTTATGTCATCTATTCTGATATTGTTTGGAAAGTTTTTTTCCAATTTTAGTAATAAAAAAAATATCTCAGCCAAGCTTCAACAGACCACATAAAATTACTAACCCAGTTTAAACAACAGAGAGAAAAAAATATTCTTAGTATTTTACAGAACAGCTTGCTAACATGTTATATGCTTCTCTTTCTAAGAAAACAGACCAAGACGTTAAATTGCTCATTTTAAAAAAAAAGCACAGTACTTTTTAACCAGTAATTATTACATGCTGTTAAGCAAACACAGAGATCTTCAAAAAGAACTTGAAAAAATAATTTGTTATTAATAAAAAAGTAGGTGATTATTGTGTGTGAGAAAGATTTTTAAAAACAGAGGGAAGGAACTGATGCTAAAATTTATATTTCAGATAAAACCCAGGGATTTCTAGTACTGAAGTAAAGACTACTTATGGCATAATTAAAATAGAATCCAAGTTTTTACTTACATGAGTATACAAAAGCAACAATGTTTCACCAGGTAATGAAACACACTGGATTTGAAGAGAGAAAAAACAGGTTTTTGTTGAGTGGGTAGGGATGTGAGAGGGGAAAAAATCCCCAACATGATGTCAGCTATTCAAACTGCTAAAACCTGTAATGGAAATCTCACATACCAAGAGGATATCACAGAGAAATGTAGAACACATTTTCTTTGGGGCATACATTAGTCCTGGAATTGCAAAGTACCACAAAGCAGTGGTCAAAAAAATTTAACAGATGGCAAAGGAGCATAATAGCTTTTTTTAAAAAATAAAACAACATATTAAAAATGTAGACAACATGTTTTAAAAAGAGACTCAAAAAAGTACTTGCTAAGAGACATACAGTCAATGATTAACTGATTTCTAGAAATTTTAGAAAACGAAAACTTTAGAAAACCCTGTATTTTGACAGTTGTTTCATAAAGAAGACAGGACTATGAAAACAGGTATGTTAAGGATTGAAGCTGTACTCTCAATCTGCAGCACAACAGAAATTTTGATAAAAAGCTATAATGAATGCCTCCATGGTAAATTTGCTGGTGACACAAAATGGGGCGGAGCAGCTGATACCCCAGAGAGCTGTGCTGCCCTCCAGAAAGGCTTCAAGAAGTGGAAGAAGGGGAGACAGGCCCTTAATGAAGTTCAGCAAAGCAAGTGCAGGCTCCTGTACCTCAGGACAAATAACCTCTGGCACCAGGACAGGCTGGGGACAGACCTGGAAAGCAGCTCTAAGGAGAAGGACTTTGGGGTGCCAGTGGACAAGAAGCTAACCATAAGCCAGCAGTGCCCTTGGAGCCAAGAGATCCTCAGGTGCTTTAGGAAGAGCATTGCCAGCAGGTGAGGGAGGTGATCCTGGACCTCTGCTCAGCCCTGGTGGGGCACATCTGGAGTGCTGTGTCCAGTTCTGGGCTCATCAGCATAAAACAGACAAGAAAGTGCTGGAGAAGGTCCAGCTGAGGGCTATGAAGGTGATGAAGGGATGGGAGCATCCCATGAGGAAATGCTGAGGAAGCTGGATTTGTCTAAGCTGGAGAAAAAATGGCTGAGAGGGGACCCCATCAATGTATGTGATTATCTGAAAGGGAGATCCAAGCCTATGGACCTGTTTGATGTTGCCAATTTGGTGCTGCCAAATAGGACATGAAGTAATGGACAGAAACTGAAGCACAGGAAGTTCCACCTGACTTTGAGGAAGAACATCTTTACTGTGCTGGTGAATGAGACCTGGAACAGACTGTCCAGACAGTTTGTAAAGTCTCCTCACTGGAGATATTTAAAAGAAATCTGGACACAATCCTGTGCCACATGTTTAGATGTCCCATTCTTATCCCTTCCAATGTTATCCATTTTCTGAATCTGTGATTCTGTGATGCATTGTCCATGACAAAAATAAATATAGATGAAGCAGTGTATGTTACTCTTCCAGAAATACAAAAAATTGTATTCCTATTCAGAAAGATAAATAAATAAATAAACAAATAAATATGGACAAACAACTTTTTAAAAATTGATGCTTAAGAGCAAGTATATACATTTCATTACAGACTTTCATAGGAGAAATGGAGTTACATGCCAAGGTTATTTCTGGGCAAATTTTGACTGTTTTCATTCAGATCCAAATTTGAACTTTATTATGGAAGATATTGAATTTACTCATCCAATTTGGCCTTACCTCCTACTGTGACTTTTTCTACAACTGGAAAAATAAAACCAAATCAAGCAATTTGTTAGTAACGCACATATTGTGCTGGTGACAGCTAGAAGGATCCATCAACTGCTTTTTTCAAAAACTTTAATGGAAAAGTTAACAAGCATTTTTGCAACAAGCATTTTTTTTTTAATTGTCTCTTTTGAAAAAGTCAGGTTTTTGCCTGTTTACCCCTAAGCATTATTTCCCATGTGTAAGAAAACATACTTCGTTTTAAACAGCCTTCGGTAGATGGAGTTTTTTACACATCCATCTCTAAGATTTCTAATCATTCCATGTAGTCCATCTGTTACACCTATTAATCTAAGGGAAGAAGAGAAGAAAAGTTAGAGCAAATAAAATGATAAAGGATTTTTATTGTAAAGATAAATAAGCAATGTCTTTGTCAACCATGTGTGGTATTAGTCTTTTCCTGAAAAAAAAAAAATCTATTTTACTTCTATCACTTTTGACACAATCCGAGCAGCTTTCATTTTCACTATCTGAAAAAAATGTGTGATTTTGCAGAACCACACCGAATCACATGGAATTAACACCACTAGTTTACCCAGAATCTCCTGTAGTATGAAGGAACATGTCTTCAAACATGAAACAAAAAATAGCTATTATTTAGATAAGAATGCTTGTGCTTTTTAATTTCTTTGTCTGTATCTCAGAAGGCAGACTTGTCTACTTCACATAGTCAAAGTGAAGAGCCTTATCTTCTCAGAGTCACATCTGAAAGGATACTGTCAAGGAGTATATTGTGCAAGAGCTTCAAATGGGAAAGACTTAAAAGATTTTGAAAATTCTCTGGGATTAAAACTCACGGTATATTCTTAGACAGAAATATGCTTACATTACAATATGCATCTAAAAATAACTGACCTATTGAGTTGTAATAAAACAGAAGAAGCTTCATATGTTGGCTAAGTGACTCTGTGTCTTCAAATATATACAAAAAATATAAGTGTCGTATAACTTGATGTGATAGAGATTATGAGAACTCATCTTTCAGATATTACTGCTAAATTGAAAGTAGGGTTTAAAGGGATTTTCCAATCCGAGATGAAATTTTTTAGCTTTAGGAATAGTGCTTTCTTAGCTTTTCCCTGGGGCCACTCAGAAGAAAATAAGTTTAAAATTTTGGAATGCATTAAATATCTGAAAATAAATGTGTGGTATTTGGTTCCAGTTTTAAAATAAACATTGGGTTACTCTGAATAAAAGATTAGATTCCTCTCTTTTGTGAATCCTGATTTAGGATTCTGCTAACTATGTCAGTTTGTCACAAAAGTGATTTAGATTTCTTAAAGAACCACCATCAAAGGCAGAAGCAAAATTCGTATTAATATGATGTGGTAAACCATGAATTAACACAATTCAATGGCAAAGTTCACTCGGTTATTTACAACAAGGAAGAACACACAAATGGAAATTGAGTTAGAGCCTAACTAGAATGATTGACACAGAGATCAGAGGCACAAAAGCTCCTGGGGAGATCCCACCATGCAGCCACGCTGCCTGGCAGAGAGAGCTCAAAGAAGGCACGCTTAGGCTGTTATATCTGAAGAAAAAAGTGGTTGGCTTAGAGCCAATTTGCGAACAACAGGAATGTAGCCATGTTCTTGAGTTACTCACAACTTTCTTTGTGCAATAACGATGCTTGGGAAAGCCACTTGCTATTCCTTTGTTAATTGCTTGATCAGTGTTCCAACCTCGTGAGCATGGATGCCCAATGGGTCACTCTGCTCCTTTGTGGGTTTCCTAGAGGTGTTCCTCACTCAGCTATGGCTTGGGACTTTCTCTCCTTTGTAGTTTGTGCAATACAGTTGCTCGTTTGGTTAAGGGTCCGAGTCCATCTGTTACACACCCATTTTATTTTTTTATCACTATTATTATGACCAATTTATTATTGTATCATTACTATATTTGTATAATTATCAATCATTTGCAAGTGATTTCACCCTACTTCTAAGAATTTTAAGATAAACTTTTAAAAATGTGTTGATCAACTGCTGCACATGTATTTTTTTCTTAGCAGTTTTGCCAGAAGTGAATCATCAAAACATCTTCAGATATGACTGTGACATGAATAAACTTGTGGAAAACATCATGCAGCCTGGCCTACCCTTCTTTCCTGCCCTGTCCTACCTGCCCCAGGGGAGCCCTATTCCCCACCCCAAGTTGCCTGCACTGTACCATAGCTTCACTTTTGCTTGTGGCCAAAACTCAGTCCAGTGAGACTTCTCTATTTGGGGTGCTGATGTAGAAATATGATGCACAGCAAAAGTCTGGGTCTGACTTAGATAAAAATAAAAACTGCAACTACACTTGTGAGCACACTGCCATGGATCTGTTTTATTTCTTTTAGCTTTAGATCGAATAATCACAGTCGATAAAGGAATTTTTTTGAGTAGCAATTAAGGTGATTTCATTGTAGAATTTATGAAATTACCAGAGCAAATAGTTTAGTCAGTCATATAAATCTCTGCAAGGGCAAGAGAAGCAAAATTCATCAAGCTTAAGCCTCATGATGCATGCTTTTTTTTCTCCAATAGTTTTCAAAGGTCTTTTGCAGTGCCACAAGAATATTAACTATATAACTTATAAAATAAAGAAAGTTAAGCCAATGGCAGGGAGGTGAGAGTGGTGGGTGGTAGCTAATGGCAGAATCAAAGCATAGACCTATATTTAAACAAAGATTTGAGACAGACGGGGCATGTTGTTCAAGCTGGAGTTGCTCTGAGATGCGCATCAATAAAATCAGCATTTACACACACCTAATTGCAGACACTGGTATCCTCTTCAATAATTCATCACTATGTCTCAAAATGACTGCATGTGATCTCAATCATTTAGTTACTCTCTTTTTTGTTTTCACTGTATCGTCAACGCAAGTACTCTCATTTTCAATGCTGTCTATCCAAAAGAGCTTATTGATAAGAACTTTCTCTTTATAGATCACTGTATATCATCCAGAATTACATTTAACATAAAATTTGTTAAAGTGCCTAGGGCACTCTACCAACACATATTTTGATTAAAAGGTATTTCTGATTTTACTCACTTTGACATGGTCCTTTTACACAAACCTTCCTTCAGAGCCATGTATCTTTGAAAGATTTTTAACACAGGAAATTAGACAGGTGTTTAGATATTCCCCAGTGATATTTTCTTCAGAAATTATTAATTCAGTAGTAGATCCATTTAATTCTTCACCTGCATGAAGAATTTCTTAAAACATGAAAACCTTATGAATGTAGTTCGTGTATTAATGCATTTTGTTTTTTTCAGTTTTAATTGCAGTTGTTGTTTTAGTTTGGTTTGATTTTTTCCATATTTTCCTTCTAATGCTGTATTTTCCTTCTAATACACACTTTAAAGATAGTGGTAGTGAATTTTCCCAACTTCCCCAACAGTCTAATAGCTATTCCCATATTTTACTGTCATTTCAAAGGCAAAAAACCTTATTTTTTAAGTACTGTTGTATTAAAAGCTTACCAGTCTGTTGACAATTTAGATAGCTTGAGAAATACTGTGTTTGTTTCACTCATTGTCATACTTCTTGATAATTCTAATGTGAATAGATCTCAGATGAAAATTAGAATTCTGGACGCTTCAAACAAACTTCATATAAAAACATTGCTGAGAATCTGAGAATCTGCCCTGAGTCAAGATTTTTTTTTTTTTTTTTTTTTTTTTTTTTTTTTTTTTTTTTTTTGTTCTAGAAGATGTGTTGTTTTGGGGAATTTAGAGGATTTATTTGGTTTGATTTTGTTTGGTTGGTTGGTTGGTTTGTTTTGGGGTTTTACCCAGTTTTTAATTACCTTTTTTTCAGGAAAATACTATTCTACTTCACCCCACTTGTAAAAGAATTTTTTTTTTGGAAGAAAAACGTTCCTCACCTCCCTGCTTTCCTACAGGAATCTGAATGTTCAATCTTTGCAAAATTTGTACTGTCATTTTTTTAAACTTCAAATTAGTAAAAATAGATGAAGCCTACAGAGACCAAATAAACACCTTGATCCTTCCTATTCCATAAATAATCCCCCCCCATACCATTACAATATATCCCAAGTGGTTTTTTCGCCATAGAGAGATATAACCTGTTAAACTCGGGCAACACATAAAAATTTGCTGCCTCTTCAAACATGCAGTAATTTTTAAAACCATATGTAAATAAAACCTCATTATAACACGAGTTGCTGCAGGACAATTGATTCCTGTTTTAAAAGGATCAGTCAATGTAACCCTACAATCCAACGCTATAATGTCTTCTTGAGAATAAGACGGGAGAAAAAAAAATGTCCAAAAACCTTGCCTTTCCTTTGCTACATATGTGGCCTTTCCAGCTGTCTTTCAGACAAGAGAACCTTACTCCAGATACTTCCTCAGAGCATGTAGAAACTAGTTGGACCTTTAAAAGTTAATAAACATCCCTTGAAGTCTTGTACAAATCACTATATGTGCTCTTACAGTCTCTTCTTGTGATTAAGGTTATAATTAAAAGATTTGTTCGTGAGGACCACAGACTCATAACAGTGTCTTCTGTTAAAAAAACATGAACTAAAGTGGTCTCATTATTGAAACTTTTCCTACTGCTTCTTCTTGCATAGATTGAAATTTAATTTCTCCTCCCATGAAGATCTGGCTGTAAAGGTCTAAGAGGCTCCAAGGTTTATAATGTTCTAAGATATTCCATAGCTAATAAATATCAGACATTAATTACTGCTATTTACTGCTAAAATATGGTAGTAAATTTTATATGAATTGATGGGAATAACTAGCTCATTTTCTTTGTAACATAAACTTGGTGCTTCTCCTTTGAATACTATTCCAAAGATATTCACAGCTCAAGAAAATGCTGACATGACTCTTCTCTAGAAAATTCATGCTAAATACTCTTTACCAAATTAACATTGAATTCCAAGACCTGAGGAAGTTTGATCAATTTCAGTGACTTATTTTTAAGATTCAGTTAATTATTATAAGAATCTGGCATTAATTACATTCTTTGGACTTAGTTTTAAGAAAAAAAATTGGGATTGTAGTAGCTTGTAAATGATCCTGTTGAATTTCTTTTTGAAGGGGAGCCACCATTTCCTAATTGACTGGTATTAGTAAAACAACCAAGGAGAATTACAGTTTGTGAAAGAACACCCAGATGTCTTCACTAGTTGCTCCCCCATTTTGAATAGAAAACCAGGAATTTCAAACTTCTCACAGGTGAGCACCAAAGAACAATGAAAGATTCTAATCATTATGCCATATAGATTCCTGAGACATATCACTGGAATTGATTGGAATAATTATTAATCAATAACATTGATTATAACTAGAGATGTTTGCACAAACCACATGTAACAATTTGAAAGAAGCTTGTTTTTATTAGAAAATCCCAAGGTTCAGAATGAATCTGAGAAACCTTGGAGTCAACCACTAGGAGATACATGGGATATTTTTTCATTCAGTTATAGTATAAAGAATACAAGAGAAAAGCAGGGCTATTTCAAGGTGAAAGGCTGAAACTTTCAGAACTCAGATAACACAGCTGATGAAGGAAGAATAGCTAGTTGATATGATTAAATAGGACTTTTCAACTGCAGAGAAACAAAAAGAATTTGTTTGATATTTGGAGGAGTTGATTTACGTTTTCACACCCTGCTGTGTGGAATATGAGGAGGCCTATCCAAAGGTACTGCATCATGTTGAGAAACAATATAGTTTTAGATAGCTCCAAGTCTTATAAGTGTGGATAAACAGCCTTAACTGGCTAAACAACAGCCTAGCATTTTGCACATTCTTTTATTAAATGCAGTTAGGAGTGCTGGGTAGAGATATGGTCCATTCATGATGACAGCCCAGCTGGAAATTGCAACAAAACTGAATATCATTTATTTTATGATCAATTTCAGAGAGTTTTTTTTCCTTTTTTTTTAAGTATTATGTATCGAAAAGTTTGCCAAAAGATTTTAGGGAATATTTGGATAATAATGTTTCTTATATAGGTTCCAATGGCAGAATTCTGGCAATGTGCCTTAGGATTATTATATTAATTCAAAAGTGTGATAGTTAAAAAACATAAATTAAATATGACAAATTTATAATTTGAGCTATTATGGTTTAATAAATGATCTTAACTCCACTTATTTGGAGTTAAGACAAATATTGTCTTGCATACAAAAAATTAAATCTTCTATATGAGATTTACAGCTATGATTTCAAAACAAGCTTGAATTAAATTCCAAGGCAGCTAACATATTTTGGGAGTTCAGAGTTACATGCACAAAAAGACCTTTGACAATCCTGTGATAAAGAGTTCTGATGAATTATCACCAACTACCTTGTATTAGTTTGAACTTCATAGCAGAACTTAAGAGTTAAGTAAGCTCTGCCATGGTAAAAAATGGTGGTTGATATTATTATTATTATTATTATTATTATTATTATTATTATTATCATTATCATTATTATTATTATTATTATTTCTGATCTACTGTGAAGGTTACATTTGAAAAACACCAGTAAATACTAAGTGTCATATTTCACTGCTTATGAGTGGCAAATCTGTCCCATCAAGAGCATGACACTAGATCTGTGATGGAACTGAGTATGTTTTGAATAAATTAATATGAAGAAATTTGATTCTGGAATGATGAAGCTTCTAGATGAGCTAAGGATTCCCTGAAAAATAGATCATCTCATTATAAAAAAGCAAACACATATGAATGCAGTGTAGTATTCTATCTAATATACTCTTGACACACTCATATGTAAAGAATCTCCATTTATTCAGACGACAAAATATTTCCTACAGTTGGTTCATTTTGCTTTTGATTGCAGATCCCAGAAATATGGATCATTGTGACAATAGGATAAAGATTTTCTGGTTTTAATTTTGCAGAACTGATTCTTTTTTGTGTAAGTACTGAAAGCTGGGTCATGGTCCACCTGGCTGAAAGCATGTTCGTCTGGGCTAAGAACTACAAGACATCTGGATGTGGTACTAACTGCAAAGGGATGCCATGTGTTCCTGGCTACAAGAAACTGGCATGCTTAAATTGTGTTAACCAGCTTCTGAAATTTTGTGCAGATGAGAGAGGGAATATCAAACCAGAAGGGGAAGACAGTTGACTGTTGGACAGCTGAAACCTCATGATGTCTATTGTCAAGTACTCCAAATTCAGTGAGACATCTTTCTTCCTAACAAAAATGCTGAGGATGTCAACTATGTACAACAAATCCCATGGGCATGCATTAAGGAACATGATGCACAAAAATGAGAATTCATTAACTCTGTACATATACTAGTTATTGAGTAACTGTAAAGTTATACTGGGGAATCTGAGCATTTAGTTTTGAGTGATTTATTTAGCATACTGCCAAGATTTTTAGGAAATAAACAAGTGAATCCAAACAATAGATCCAGATAAAGCATCTGGTGGAGTGGGACAATACCCAAGCTAATAGCCATGACAAAGCTAATTTCAGGCTTTGGGTAAAGTTACCCAGCTATTTTTCCAAGGCTAGAAGCTCAAATACTGACAAAAACTTCTAACTTCTAGTTAGGAAGTGATATTACAGAGAAAAGACCCCAGGATTCATTATTTTTCATAAAATATGAATAAGAAGAAATAGCTAAATTTTGAATAAATTATACTGTATATACTTTATGCAACTGCAGCTTTGTTTTTTCCTTTCAGAAAAAAAAATATTTACAGGTATTATCTGATTTCCCTATCCACAGGTCAAAATTCATGGCAGGAAACCTGGAAGTAGCTGTGAGGTTTGATGAGTTATTCTGTTTGGAAGCAGCTGATGTTGACAGAAAAATTTCATTCCAAGTAGAAGTGAATAAGAAAAGCTTCTTGAACATGAAGGATATAGAAGAGTTCTGAAAAAACTAATAGTGCTTTTTTTTTGTAAGGCTAAGCAACAGCCATGGCCCTTGCATATACCTCTCTGCACCTGTATTTCCAAAAGAGAGAAATATTTATATGAGACCACAAGAATAGATATTTAAACTGTGTCCCAAATCCAAGCAATTAATGTATGAGGCTGTGGTTCTTTTGACACACATTGTGTGGTCTAGCCATACATTCACACATCACAGTGATCAAAACCATCTATCTCATAGACAAAAATTATCCAGATCAGCATAGTTCCTCTCTTGAAATGAAAATATTTGCTTTGTTCTGAAGGTTTACTGTAACATGAATTTTTAAAATAATCTAAATTCAGAATTTAATTTAATTAAATTTCCATATTTTTTTTCAGTTTTGTCTACAATGCACTCATGCTCCAATATACCCACAGGTGAGATTTTTCTAGAAATAGCCTGTTAATCTCTATATTAGTTCTGTGAATTTCAGCTAATTATTTGTCCTATTTTTCTTCCTAGACAGTCCACTTTTCATTTAAACATACAAATGTATAACAGTCTTTTACACTGGAAACATTTTACCAAAATTGTGTGACTTGCTTACAATGTTATTTATTTGGCGTTAGGCACCAAAGAGGTTAGGTGACTTATTTTCAGAAGCAAATAATGCACACATAACTGTGTAGCTCGTTAGACTGTCATTGTACATTTATTCAGATTACTATACTGTTTTAAAACGAGTGAATAAGGAACTAAATGTCTCATCTTCTCATGACAAAGACTGTAATGAGAACTGGGAGAAGGACAGCTTGAGTCCCTGTCTGTGACAATTACAGGGAGAGGAGGAAATGTCAGGAACAAAAGCTTATGGCTTTAGGCTTAAAATTGTGATGGATGGAGGTCAGGTGCTATGATGAATTGTATCCTCACCATCAGAGAAATGCATTTCAAAACAAATTTGAGACCTAACCCTAAAAAGAAGGTAGCTGATTAAGTTTCAGGAAAATCCTTACAAGCAACATAGATAACATTGAAGTTCTTAACTCATGGAGAGAGCCACTGTAATCAAATCAAGACACAGTTACTTGCTTGTATTTACTTCTGACCAGAGGTGAAGGCCAATAGTAGGATAAACAGAAGAAAAAAAAGGTACATGAAAAAGCCATGAAGTGAAATACATTTTCTGGATTAAACACAGACCTTCATTACTTTGTGAAATCTATTCACAACTATATACTTTGCTAATCCTTATAACTAACATATATGAATGAATTTTGTGGGAGAATTAAAATTAAATTGATTTAGTTTTCTGTTTTCCTAATGTCTTTCATTGTTTTTATTACTAAGTTTAAAATTCCTGAAATCAGTCTTGTATTTGTTCTTCTCCCTATTATTAAATGCAGATTTTTAACTTACAGTGAATCATTTTCTTCTAAGTGTTAGGCTGATGATAGATCAGAAATAAAAATAATGAAGAAATTAATTTATTGTTATTTTTTTCTACTTATAACTTCAAACATTGTGGATAATCCTGTTTCTTCACTCTCACTGCAAAGCAAAAGAATTCCTTGGCAGAGTACAAGCAATGTTACAAAGCTTTCAAGCGTGATAGTGAAAGAGGACTCATGCCATTTATCACAAAGAGGTAGAAAACAACTAATAAACAGCAAAACTAGAGGTATTGTGATATCTTAGAAAGCTAGAGAGTTCTTCAACATTGTTGCAAAGTTGTTGGAGGGCAGTGATGTGTCAGAGTTAAAGCAAAAGGAGTTGCTTCACGCATGATCCTTTCATTGTAGGCAGCTTCAAATCTTACCCTTCTTTAGTTGCTAACACAATTGGTTTGAGCCTCTGCTGTCTTGGGTCTGCTGAAAGCAGGCCATGAAGAAATCTTCATATGATTTTACAGCAGGAGTTGGGAAGAAGTGCTTAAATTGTAATTGTGTGTAAAACAATGTAGATCTTTCATCATAATAGAAGAAAAACAATCTTTCACCTATTATGAAGAGCTGCCCTATAAAACTATGAATAGGCTGCCCTGTCTTCATTCCTCTACCCAATCCTGATAGTAATTTGGAATATAGGTATTGAAACAAATGACACAACAGCTTTAGAAATTAAATCCAAGCTGTTGTTTTCTCCAAGAAAGCAGTGACGAAATGCCCACTCTTTACAGAGTCCCACTGGGCTTTCACCCCAGGGCTGCCCATATCTGCTACGACCAGTTTGCCCTCTAGCAGAAGCAACCTGCCAGGAGTGGAGCACTCCTACAAATAAATGCACTGCAAGATACATTTAGGAGAAAGGTGGAGTTCCTTTCCCACCCCACTCCTCACTCCGAATACCTCAGAAGGGAGATCAAGACTCAGTAGTGGGAAATCACACTGAAAGACACAGGAGAAACAAACTGGTTAACAGTATTTCTCAGTAACTGCCATTCCCCATTAGGATATTTTCCATTAAAAAAAATACTTGTGTCCAATAAGCCAACTGGTAAGTTTCTTTCCAATTAACTGTTCTGCTGTCTTTTTTTTTTTTTTTTTTTGGTGAAAAGTGTCAGCTGTTGCTTCCTACATAGTTTGAGAAAGAATGTTGCACAGTCCGCGATTAAGACTTTTTATTTCAAAAATATATGTCTCTGTTATCATCTCTCTGACATTTAAACTGTCTAGATGACTGCTTTAAGTTATGCTGGGAAATAGTTTTCTATCTCCACACGGGAGTACAATTCAAGCTGAGTTTGCAGAATCTTCCATATCTTCTGTGGGCTTTGCTCCATATCAGTGTCCATAAAAGAAGGATTTGTGATCTCTTCAAATAAACAAGAATTTATAAATAAAGATTTCATACTTTGGAGAACAGGTGATTTCCTTTCCTGTGATTGAGCAGCAATACCTTTTAGGCATAGAGCAAAATGGGCATGAATGTGATTGACTTGTTAGAATAAATTCTACATAGTTAATAAATTTAAACATTTCCTCAAAATATTATATTGAACAACATTTACATTTTTTTTGTTTTCCAGACAATTTTTCACTTTTAAAGTATTTTTTCAACGTTTTTAATGCTCATTATATGTCTAAGTTTAAATCCTTACAATATTGGAATAATTACCAATTTTCAAGGAGGGGAAAGGGAATACAGGAGGGGGAGCTTATGCTTTTCCAGATTTTGATGTCTTCAAGTTGAGTTATCTGGTCCCAGGAGGAATTTTTTCACCTCTTATAGCAGATATCAGATTAATTCTACAGCAGAAGTTATTTAATGAAGAAATCTGTGTTTCAAGAATTGCAAAAGATTACATCTCTCAATCAATAGGTAATGATAAATTCCCCACATTAAGTAGGTGGAGAATATGTAATAAATGATTTGGTCTCATAAAATTTTATTGTATAAAAAAAGTAACCTTTTACCCCATGGTGTGTTTGCTTTGTAGAAATATCTGCCTTGTACCCTGCACAGAATAAATGATGTTTCCTTTCTAAACTGGACTCTGTGTTTAGAGAACTGCTAAAATCTGCAACAGTTTTAGGTAGCTAACATAGACATATTTCCCTGCTTTGTCTACTGGACAATCCCTCTGCTCTTCCAACCATAGAACAAGATGCTCTGTACTTGAAGGTAAATCTAGATTTAATACATTAAATTATTTGATGAGATTAGTTTTAGTTCTGAAATCAAACCTTTTCCTAGAAGTTGGGGTTTTTGAATTCCAGTCTTATCTCCTCCAGTAATACATTACATATACATATATATAATTACAAAATAAGGCTGTTCTTCTGTCACTTAGAGCAGCAAAATGATCTTGTCAAATCACATCAGCCAAATCCATGAAGTGACCAGGACAATTCTTATATTTAAGCTACAAGTAAGATCTTTTCTTGTAGCTTAATCAATGATCAATTAATTAAGCTGATGGTATATCTAATCACTTAATGCTCTTTTTATTTTAATTTGCTCATTCTAAATAAACAGTGGAAACTATTAAAAGGGTTTTATTGCACTCTTCTGTGTTTCCCACTATTGGCCACCACTGTCAGAGACTGAATGTTCTAATTTATAGCTTAAACACCTTCATGAAGGAACTTTGCCTATTACAGAATAACTTTATTACAAAAGCTGCAGAGACAACCACACCCCTAATATGCCTATTGACCTCCACTACTCTGTGATGAAGATAAGAATACTATCACAGAGGGATCAAGCTTAGCACCTTTGGAGTGGAGACCCCACCCCAGGGCTATCAGCTGCCAGGTTGGCACAGACCCTTACAGCACAGGTGCTGGGGGAAAGAAGAGGTTTTCGAGTGTGTGGGGAAAAAGTCTCTGATCTGAGGCAGTTAACACCCACCCTCTGCTGTGCAGACCAACTCAGCTCTGAGGCCCCTTCACCCCAGGAAAAGCCACATCCACGTGAAGGACAGAGGAGGGAGTGTCATGGTCCATCAAAGGCCAGCCCCCACAAAGGGGTCCCCAGACCCTGCACCAGAGCACTGCAAATGATGCAACAGATCCACAGTGTTGCAAGGGAGAGTGTCAAAACTGCTCTCCCCAAAGGAGGCACTTGGGTGCTCCCACCTGACCCAAATGTGTATTTTTCCATTGGAATCTATACTTTTTGCTGGCAGTGGGGGACCCTGAGCATCCTTCAGGGGACCCTGAGCACCAAGAAGACCAGATGGAGGGGAGCAACGAGATGTCACTGGGATACCCAGAAGGGTGATATATTTCTGCCTAACCCCTATCACCCTCCCCTGTCCTCCCAGCCCTCCCTGCTGCAGACCTCTTTTTCTTTTCTTTCTCTCTTGTATTTCTCTTTCTTTCTCTTTGCCTCTTTTACTATTAAATAAAACATATTAATTGTTTGGCACAAACACCTAACCTTTTTTGTTTTTAATCATATTTTTTGGGTATATTTCAAGCCTTTCTGGGTCAAATCTGTTTTATTCACAGACCCTTAGTTTCCTTTGGTCTTCTTTCCTTCGTTCATAACAACCACTGACATTAGCTGTGTAGCAAATGTCAGCAGAAAGGTGAAGACCCTTTAACTTTGCAGTATCTGATAGCTGGGTTAATTGCTACTCCAACAGAATACAATTTGTTTTATCCTAGACAGGAGGCTGACCCACCTAGAGTTATTTTTGTCCTCCTAGATTCTAACAAAATTTCTCTTCAGCACCCCGTCTTCCTCCCCAGTGTGAAATATCTCCTTCAAGATGCATCAGAGGTACACATCTCCCTAATCTGACACCTTGCTCAGAAAATCCCTGGCTAGAGTATAGTTTATACAAGCCACGCGCTTTTTATCAGACAAGGAGACATGCAATAAGGATATTCTTTGTAATTATGTAAAAAAGAAATTACTTTTCTTGCCAATCCAAACCAGATCAATTAAAATGACATAAAGAAAACAGGAGAGGTAGTTTAGAAATCTCTAGCAAATCCTTATCAACTTTTCAGACTCCTAAATTTTCTTAAAATGAGGAAATTACCAAGATAATATTCTTAGAACATAAATGCCACTGGGCTTATCTTCAGGTAATTTTAAGTCAGATATATAGATAAACGTATATGTATATGGTATGTTATGTATATGGTATGTTATGTATATGGTATGTTATGTATACTACTTGAAATTATACTCATATTGACAATCAAGTTACACTTTAAGGTGATGGTCATAATATAGACATGCAGCCTGTTGACTTCTACTCAGTGTCTTGGCCAATTGCTAACTCTTTTTCTTTTAGCAGACGTTCTTTGGAGTATTTAATAGGTAATGAATAATATTAAATCACACTAAAATATATGATACAATATCCTAGACTTTTTTTTCTTAATTATTGAATTCTTTCTAGGGTTGGCAAAGCTTCTTTTGTAATCTGAAAATTGGAATACTGGAGAGGATCTCAAATGATCTGAAAAAATAGAGCACTATGATCTGCAGATTACATAATATTTCAGAATTTACTAATAATTTTCCTTTCTATTGAAAATATTATTTTATTTAGAATTCTTTTATTGCTGTGTAGTCTATTTAAATGGAGTATTTTTATTTTTGTCTAAGTGCTCTCATTCCTATAACTCTCTAACCAAAAATTTTGTTGAGTGATTTACTTTATCCCAGTTCTAAATGTTTCTTCTCACATTTCAGTATCACTCCTAATTCAGTTTTCTTTTCCCATTTCCGGTCAGTTTCCTTTAGATCTGTTCCACTCCAACTAAATCATCAGACTTACTTCTCGCTTACCTTAGTTTTCCTACAGCAGTGATTAACTGATCATAGAATCATAGAGTGGTTTGGATTAGAAGGGACCTTAAAGCTCACCTCATCCCACCCCCAGCCAAGGGAAGGGACATTTTCCACCAGACCAGGCTGCTCTACACCCCACCCAACCTGTCCTCCCAGGGATGGAGCCACCACAGTTTCTCCGGGCAACCTGTGCCAGGGCCTCACCACCCTCACAGGAAGGAATTTCCTCCTAATAACTAATCTGTTCTCCACAGCAATGGAAATATTACACACTTTGGATCAATGAAGAAATTATTCATATTGAAAATTAGTATTCACTAAATAATGTCTTTAGCACACAGTACAGGTACAAACCTTGATCTTCAGAAATACAGCAGTCAGCAGTTGAGAGGATTAGTAATCCTTAGGGATGTACACACAAGAAAGAAAATGCTGACTATGCTTTTATATAATTTGTTTCTACCTTGCAGGTAAACAGTTAAATGTTAAATATAATCAGGAAATATTTTTACATTTTCTCTAGCTGTGATTTTTAGTGCTGAGCAGTTTTCATCCTCCCTACAATCAAGATATATGGAGATGGGCCACATAGGCACAGTGCCAAGTCAGAGGCAAGCCAGACTGCTACTTAAAATTTCTATATGCCTTTTAGCCTATACTCTAGCCAGGGATTATCTGAGCAAGGTGTCAGATTAGGGAGATGTGTACCTCTGATGCATCTTGAAGGAGATATTTCACACTGGGGAGGAAGACAGGGCGCTGAAGTACCATCACATTAGTTCCCCAAACTCAGAGAAGCTATTAATGATTCTATGTTAGTGCCACAAACAGCAGCAGCTATGGCAAAGACTGAGCTCTGCATTTTCTGTACAACTGTTTGCAGTAACAGAGACACATGTTGCTGTGATGCCAAGCATTGAAGCCTTCTGTGTCCAGAAGTTCAGTTTTGGTATCTAGCTGTTTTTTGTAAAGATTTGTTTTCCTTACATATTTAATCAGCCATAAATTTTTATGGATCATGCTGCTACACTATAACATTATTAGCTATTGGAGGTTTGTTCCAGAAAAAAAAGGAAACCAGGTTTATCATAGTACCTGGAAGACAAAAATAGCTGCACATAATGAAACTGCCAAGAGCTGTGAGAGAAGCACTGAGGTCAGGATAACTAACTCTCAACAGCTGTTGAAACACTCTCCACATGTGTACTAACAGTATGCCAAAATGCCAAACACCATGCAGGAATGACAATAAATAGGGTTACCTGTCAGCATTTTAATTTTCATGTATATTATGGCCTTTCTGCTCCTTTCCATACTAAAACATTCTACTCAGGTGTTTCTTCTTAAATAAGATATATATGAGACCTGACTGAAAAAATATTTTCTAAATTTTTCATGTTTCTTACAGCAGAATAATCAGATTGTATAACTTCAGATTATTTCCCATTAAATTACAGGTATTTGTTTATTATGATGATGAGCAAAATATGATTTCTTAATGTTTTTAACTCTTGTGGGGGATTTTCTGCAGCATTAGAAAGAAAAGTTTAGTGCTGTTTCATAGGGAAAAATTCTGTCTTTTTTCACAAGTTTTTGTATTTCAGGAATATGAACACATGCATAAAAACAACCTGAAGTCAATGGAACATGGCTTGTTCTGAGAATGCAGAAAATTTCTATAGCATTTTTGAGATAAGCAAATAACTAATTCAAGTAATTCTTTCGTAGTTTATTCTAAATAAGCTTATTTAAGATCAGTTTATAAAGTCACTAATGAAATATGACTAACAATAATATGTTGTTTTCAACAGCAAAAGAGGAACTGCTATATTTGGAATATTAATTTGGGCAGGCACTTAAATCTTTTGAAGTTCTTGGGAAATATTAAAAGGTTCCTGGCCATAAAATGAATTGTTTAGCAAGGGTATATTTAAGTTCTTTCAGATAGTGAAGAAAAGCAGTAAGACTTTAAAAAAGAGTTAAGTGTAAATTATGAAATAGATAAATAAAGTGTTATTGAAAGTAAAACTACATCATTTTGCCCTCAGAAAACAGAAAACCTGAGATCTAGAAGAAATCAGAGAAAGAAAAATATAATTTGGGTTTAAATCCAAACTAAAGTGATGAAAAAAAGAACATTTAAAAAGTAAATTGATTTCCATGTGGGTAGAATAAAGAATGACTTTTGATTGAGCAAAAAGAACCCATGTAATACTGACAGACTTTATTCCCCTGGAAAACACTTCCATAAAATATAGAAGAAAGAGTTTGAAAACAAATCCAGTGTGTATTAAATATGTATAATATGTTACATTTAAAACTATGATATTAATTGCTGCAACCTTGTTCGTTGGTATGATGCAAAAATGAATTTTAAAACTACTTGTGCTGTAGAGGAAAAAAGCCAGTAGATATTGCTATACCTCAGACCAGATTATACATGATTGGTACAGTTTCAAAAGCAATGGTATTATTATCTAAACTGGACATCTAGTCCTCTGAGAAAAAAAAAGAAAAAAGAAAAGCACTATAAAATGTTATAACAAGAATTTTGCAACAAAACCTTAAAAATGAAATACTCTTTTTTATTTAATTAATGACCTGCAGTCCTTCCTCTATGTTGCAGAAAAAGAAAAATGGCCTTCAGAAACATATTTGTTCTTCACAATATCCAAAAGATAATTTTGTTTTTAGGCAGTCTTGAAAGTTAACTCTTTGCCGTTCTTGTCCTTTGCATGCATTCTCTTAAATTGGTCTTATCTTTGTCCTCTAAATTTCCTTTATTCCTTTATTCCTGACTCTCTTCTTCACTGAACTCACATAGCAGAATGTCACGACTTGTGTGACTCAGAACTAGATCATGTAGGGGCCAGAAATACCTTCCTCTCAATTTTGTTTTCTCTAGTAGTCTAACTCTTTTCTGGCATCATATCTGAACCATTTTTGGGGGGTTATTTTTTAAGTTATATTTATTCTCTGAGGCTGACAAGTATAGAAGCATAAACCTTGCTTGACTGAAATCTGTCTTCTAGCTGCAAATCATTCTGGAATATCCAAAGGGTAGACTCTTTTATTGTGGACACTTCAGGAAATGTTCAGTAAGATATTGGGCAAAATACTGAGGGGTTTTTTCTGTTGCTAAATATAGATTCATTACATAAAACAGAGGTGTGAGATCTTAGCACAAATATGTAGCAGAATCTGGCCATAGAATACACGTCAGGAGCAAATTTCTCCACTCATTTAATTTTGAAGCCAGGTAAGCATTTTTGTTACATAATGATGCATAGTATTTGGTAAGTCTTTGAGAAATCCACAAGCATTTGAATCTCTATGCTGCTACTGTACTCTGACCTTTAAAGCCACTAAACCTTAGCTCCACTGGAACAGAGAAGACAAAAAACAGGCACTGCCTGCAGGGAGCCAGTAACAAACATTTTTATCAGGATTTAATTAGATTTTTTTAATTGCACATCAGGTCTCAATATGCTTTTCATATCATACTGGATTGAATGACTTGGATTTCATGAGCTCAAGAGATTTTTGTGGGGCACTACATCACCCAGTGGCAATAGGAAATTAGGGAAAGCATTTGAAGCATAGTAATATGTAAAGGTTATTTTAAATAAGTAATTAAACAGTTGATGTATGGATTTTCACTGTTATTCTTCATGTTGCCATACTGACACAAGAGCTAACCTCACTTCTCAATTAGCATATCTAACATGACTCTTAAAAGCTGTGCTAGCAATGCAGGAAAATATAAAGCAGAATAATGCTAAGAACTATATCTTTTATCACCACTGCAGGGTCGCATCACTAAAATCAATGAAAGTCAGTATGATCAAGCTCTCATGTCTGTGCAGTAAAAAAATTATATTGCCACAGGAAGACCTGCTCAATATTTTTTATTTTTTGCCTATTTTATTTGGCCTGCTTCTTTCCTTAAGAACAGTGACAGATTGAGGCTATACTGGAGCTAATTCAAATCCAAATAGTTTTCATATATCCATTTTTTACACAAACAATACACTGTTAAGAACTTCAGGTGTCTATGTGGTTATACACAAAATGGTTATCAATAATGTCTACTGTAGCCGGATCTTAAAGCTCCAAATGCTTGCTAGGATATAGGCTTTAAGTACTGCCAGCTGATTACAGTTATAGCTTCTCTAGGTAAACACACCTTGTCCTGTATATACTCGATCCCTGGACACTCCTGTAGATTCTCTGTCCCTGTCTTATTTGTAAACTGAGTCTTGGTGATACAGTGTCATGGCACTGTTATTTTCTCACACTGGCAACTATCCTTCTGAGTCAAAATTCAACTAGAGTTGGATGAGTCATGAGAAAAATTGAAATTAAGGCATTATCATACAGATATAGAGACCTATGCTGAAGGATAATTAAAGTGGAAAAACTCCCAAAGGACTCTGGCTGTATTCAATTAAAACTTCATTATAACTAATTGAGGACCCCTAAAGAAGTTTCAGTTCACTAAGGATGAACAAACATGTCCACTGATGAAGTCTGTCTTTATTATTGCCATGATGTGTTGCTAGCACGGTGGTCCTTGGCAGGCTGTTGTGACACTACTTGTCCATCCATATGCCATTTAAATCAATAATTTCCTAGAAAAAATAAATTTTTTATAATTTTATGGCACTGTCACAAAATATTACACCTAGTCTTTTCTTTTACAGTACATATATCAAATAAAAGTAGTGGAACCAGGAGTGAAACCAGACTGAATGCAAATGAAACTCTCTTTGCATGGCCAGAAGCATGATGCCAAATAATTCCTGATAAAGGATGCTGTGAACAAAATTTCCAGGAAAGCTTAAGCAAGTTCAAGGAATGGAAATCCAGTGGGGTTTACAGAGCCATAAAACATATCAGAGAAGTCATGTTAGGTTCATACATCCTCTGAGATTAATGTAGCTATAGCCAGGGAGAGCACTATGTGTAAGGCAGAGTACCAGCTCCTCTTTTTTTTTTTTTTTTTTGCACTAGTAGCCTGTTATGGCTATTTAAAAGACCTAGTAGACCTCTCTTTCTGCATGCAGCATAAGGAATAAATTATGGTGGTTTTTCACCTAAGTGGAACTAACAGGCAGATTCTTTGTAAATAGCAACATCATTTGCGTTTGAAGGTGAGAAATCATGAGTAATAAATTAAAAGTGTCAGATCTTCACAAAAGAAAGTTTTCTTCAAAATGTTTTGTGATTTGAAGGTAGAATTCTCGACTCCTATATTACAAGATTCAACTGAAAAGAAAAACTACTATGATTAGGACTCTCAGGAAATTCAGAAGATTTGTAAAATAAACAGAACTCAGAAACTGCTGCTACAAGTTAGGTAGGGAAACACATTTTGAGAAGCTCTGAGTCATGCTAATGGCAATGTTATCTTACGATTTACAACAGCATAGGAAAACAACATTAATGAAGATCATAATTTAGTATGGCACACAGCTTCCCATGCAAAGTACACATCAACTACAGACTTGAAAACTTATTGGTATTGGTCTTTCTTATTATATTTTTGACAATCTTCCCTTTCTGATATTTCTAAATGCAGAGATATAGAAGCCTTTCTAGCATTATTTAAAACATTAAATCAATAGATAAAGATTAATTCCCTGATGTTTGTTTACATCAGAAATATTTGTACTCAGTTACTAGTTATTCTCTCCTTAAAACGGCTTGTGAACTTGACACTTTGGTCTTCCACGTCTTTGACCATAGAATTTTAAAATAATTTAAAATCAATACAATTGGAAGAATAACATATTTATAGAGGAAAACAGAAACAAGGGAAGAAAATAAGCTTTCAGAAGAGGGTTAGAAAAGGACCACACTTAATCCTTCCCAAACTGAATTTTATTTTTAAAATTTTATCCGGTAGTTGTCATAATATGTTCTACATTTACATGTCTATTTTCTTCAGCATTTCAGAAAGAGGTAGTATGAAACTGACAGGATACCTTCTTCAAATAATATGTAAAGAAACCTTTACTAGACAGACACTAAAGCCTGATATTCCAATAATTTCCAAAGAAACTTTACTTTAAAAACTCTAAAAAGTCTCAAAGTATTATGGGAAAGCACACTTCATATGGGTCAAACAAACCAAAAATTACCTAGTTTTTCGCTCTGATTTTCTGATTCATGTTTTTTTTAGTCAGCTTTAAGTACCTTTTAACTACCTTTAAGATTCTGTACTCCCATGTGCTTGAAGTTCTGTGGTTCAAACCATTTTGCAGCAGCCATAAATGCTATTGAACAATAGGTTTAGATGCTTGCACTGTGATCTATTTTCTATAGCTGCTCTTAAGCACATGCCTGTGTGCATATACCTATGCTGTTCTATGAGTGATGGGATTAATTTCACAACATTTTCTGTTATTGTTGTGATTTCATTTGACCTTTGATTTTATGAATATTTTAATTCACAGGTTTAACAATGCTTGCTTATTTTATAACCGGTGTGTACTAGACGGTATCTGTTCCCAAAGTGCATCAACTAGAGTAAGTAAGGTTATTACAGTAGCATCTTCTTTAGGTAACATTTATAATTTGCAGTCACTTTGGTAAAGCATTGAAAGCAATATTAGTTTAATAAGAGCTAAATTTCCTCTTCAAAATTTTAAATCACTCAAATTTTCATATTACCTTGTAGTTGCTATCAATGAATCAGTACTGAGATAATTGAAGTACTGCAGTAAAAACTAAAATTTTGAAAGAAAGTTTCATCTTAAAGTGATAAAAAATATTTTTAAGTTAAAATTTCAAAAGTCATTCATCCACTGAGACAGACAGATGGGCAGATGGATATTATACTATGCACTGGAAGTTCCATTAAATCCATATTACTTTATGAAGGAAAACCACTGTTACCCAGATGATGTTTTTATTCTATTAATTAGAGCTTGCTTTTATTCCTTTACTTTGGCTTTAAAAAGAGTCAAGACTAGATCCTCTTCATACTAGACAGAAATTTAAGTTCAAGTAGACAGGTCATACTAAAAGTAGCTTCCAAACAATTTTAATCAGAAAAATTATTTCTCTAGATCCTTCCATTTTGGGATGTTATTTATTTGCATCATTTTTCCCAACAAAAAGAGATCAGACCTGATATAATCTTCATTTCATACAACGTAATTATTTTTTTTAAATCCCAAACAATTGTTTTAAAATAAAGCAATCTAAAAATCTTTAAAACCTTTTAAAAACTTAAAAGCCTTTAAAAATTATCTTTTTCTAATTGTTTTATCTTCTCCTAGCTTATATGTACCTCAGATGTAATGTTCTTCTTCCTAAAGACCTTAAATTTTCAAACGCAGTCAAAAAGCAAAGTGAAAATTAACTTAACCTAAAAATATGCACTTGTTATTATGACTTCACTCATTCCTGACCTTGAAATGTACTCATGCTGATTGTCTTTAACCTCTTAATTACCTGAGAAATAATGTTCCTATTCTTTATTGTAGATAAATTAATTTGAAATTATTAACTTGTCAAAGGATCAACTGCCACAGAAAATGCTTTCTGTTATTTACACTGGGTAAGATGGCTTTTTAAATTGAAATGACAATTATGGTGCTACTAATTAGAAAGTGAAGTGAAATACAGTCACTTCTGAGATTTTCTTGTGATTTTTTAAGTTCAAAAACTGTGGAGGCCCAGGGGCCTGCCACCAGGCCAGCTATGCCTCAACCCTGGAGGGACCAACGTAAACAGGCAGACATACCCCTCTAGATTATGGTGAGAAAAGCCTCCCTCCCATGGGCCTTTGCAGCCACATTATAATATCTTTTAAGTTCTGTTCCATTATTGGTTTGTTAGTTGATGTTACCCTTGTTCATCATGCATGTATCCTTTCCAGAATATTCTTCCCTTCCTTAATGCCCATTGGTTAATTTTGCCACTGTACTCCAACCCTGTTACCCTGTTGGTTTCCCCCGGTTCCTATTTACCCCTGGCACCACTTCCCTTTATCCCTGTTGGCCCTTGACCCTCAGATCAGCCCCTGGTGTATAATCCTGTGCTCTCGGCCTGAGCCTGGTTCTCATCCCTGACTCTATTTGAAGTTGTTCTCATCCCTGAACCTCTATTCTGTGTCCCTGGACCCCTTCGCTATTCCTGTTTGTGTTCCTGAATAAACAGTCTTCGGATATTCAAATGAGAACCCGTCCCCTCGCAGCCCTTACAGTCCCGCGCTCTGGGCTCAGAGACAGAGAGCTGCTCTTCAGGACCCTGTGACCAGGCACACGCTGTAACAAATAACCATTTGATGCTAAATGTTTTCTAATACTCTGACATTTCTGAGCAGATTTCCTTTTTTTAATGCACTCATCCCATCATTGCTATGCAAGGATACAATAAAGAATTTATCTGTCTATTTGTAATTATTCTGACAGAGTGCTAATATGTGGCTTAGGTTTAAATCGTGGAAAAGGAAAGTGGGGGAAATAAGTGTTTATGCTTTCTTTTTCATTTTATTATTCAGAAGGATTTTTGTAGCACTCATTTCCTTAGAGTCTAAGTGCCAAAGTTTCCATGCTTTTATACATATAGTGTTCAAGTGCACTTAAATTAAGGAAGTGGTTTTATGTTTTTAAAAATATGTTTCCAAAAGAAAAGAGAAGTAATGAAAAGAATATTGCATATGTGTTACATTCAGTTCACTACAAAAATGGCAGGGCTTTATGAGCTGAAGTTTTTAGTGCATTTTTCATAATTTTTTGTAATTTGTAGTCATGGTCATCCTCATTAAAATAATAAAAAAGAAGGAAATTATTTTTTTTCCTATAGAAAATAATATGTGCTACTTTATTATTACTGCCTTATTACTTATCTTTCATGTTCCCTGCCCTGTTCATTTCTGCATGGACAGCACACAAAAGAAGAAATGCCGAAGGCTTAAAGCATTAAAGACAAAACTAGACACTTAATTGCATGTCTTTAATGAAAAAATTAGTTTCTACACATTTATGGTCATGAATAAACTATTCCAATTATCCATTTATTTAAAAAAAAAGTGGAAAACTGATTAATAAAATATTGTGGATGCAATCCAAGGTTGCCATAAACTGAGCTTTCCCCTTGTACTCTAGAAAAATGTTCCACTAAGATAAATTTATTATTATTGAAACTTTTCACTGCTGAAATTAGCAGTCCCAGAGACAGTAAATGAAGCGATGAAATGAATTAAATAATGTGAGGTTTCACAAAAGTACATTTGTCAGGAAAAAAACAGGACACCTGTTTCATAAACACTTAGATATTGTCTTCTCTGGGAAATACCTACTTCAAATTTAGTGTGTTCAGACTTCATAATAACATGCTATCAGATTGTTTGCACAAAATGTAAGTTGGTACTTATATTTACAGCTTCCAATACCTTCTCTCTAGGCCTGCCAGAAAATTAACTAATTATATTCTTTTATTAAATATTCTTCCCTATCTTAGAACATGTCAAACACATTGGCCATTTCGTACTTTGGTAAATGCAATGTGCCTATTTAAAGAAACAAGAAAAAGAAAATACTTCTGTATTTTCAATGTACAAGCCTGCTTTTACCCTTCCCTATTAGCAGCAAAGGTAAAAAGAAATGGTATGTCACAGTAATGACATTGGAGAGGTAGTCATAGATTAACAAAACACAGCAAAGATCAACCACATGATTTTAGAAACTGCTTCAGATTTATGAACTGATCTTCATATGCAGAAAAGAGTAAGTGTGCTCCAGTCTGAAGAACAACCCAAATATTAGGTTCCAAATACGCTCAAAAGAAATATGTCAAGAATTATCTCACCTGTGTTACAGAAATGTTTCTATTGAAAGTCCAAGAGCTCGTGATTCCTATGTGAAAAAAATCGGGCAAGGAAGGAAGAACACGAATACTGCTAAGTGAGGACCTCCTGGTGAAAATGACATCTAAGAAGGTAACGTATCCTGGAAGAATATAAAAATACTACACAGATATATGAATCTGGGATTAGGAAATCTGAGGCACAGTGGGTGCTGAATTTGGCAAGGAATGTGAAGAATAACAAGAAGAGGTTCTACTGATATATGTGTAACTAAACAAAAATTAAAGCACAGGTACTCCTCCAAGAAAGAAAAAAGAAGAATGGAGTACTGAAATTGAGAAGGTTAAGGTACAAAACAGGCTTTTTTTTTTTAATTTCAGTTTTCACTTTGCAATCACTCCACATTTCTCAAGCCCTTGGACCTCAAGACTGGGGGGATAAAGCCACTCTTAGCACAAATTCAGGTCGAAGACCCACTGGTCACCCATGGGTACCAAAGGGATACCTCTCAGGGTCATGAGGGATGTGGCAAGTGTATGTATGTGCTAAGCCATTCTCCATCATATTTGAAAAGTCATGAAAGGCAGTTGAAGTCTCCAGAGGAAAGAGTATCACACCCATTTTACAGATCCTCTAGGAAGTTATCTGAAAGCATATGGAAGGCAGAGAGGTGACTGGAGGCAGACAGCATGGCTTCAACAAGGGAAAATCATTCTGAACAAATCCAGTGACCTCTTTGATGGAGTGACTTTCTCAGTGGACAAGGGAAGAGCTAGATGGACTTCTATAAGACCGTTAATATAAAACAAGGTAACGGTTGATGGATGAACGGTTAGGAGAATAAAGATTTGTCCTGATGGCTGTGTACAAAGATTAAAATCAAATGCTCACTGTTCAATACAAAACCAGTACCAAGGGTTGTTTCTCAGTGAGGGCACCTCAGCTTTGCAACTGACATCAAGCTGAGTGGTACGGTTAACATGATTGGAGAGATGGGATGCCATCCATAGGGATCGGGACAGTCTTGAGAAATTGGTCTATATGAAGTTCAAGAAGTTCAACAAGACTAAGTGCACTGTCCTGTATATGGGTAAGGGCAATCCCCAGTATCAATACAGGCTGGAGGACTAACTGATTGAGAGAAGTCCTGCAAATAAAATCTTTGGGATACTGCTCTGTGTAAAATTGGATATGAGTAGCCAATGTGTAGTCTTAGCCCTGAGACTCAACCAAATCCTGGGCTGCATCAGTGGGCAGCAAGGGAGGGAGAGGATTCTGCACCTCTGCTCTGCTCTACTCTGCTCTGCTCTGCTCTGCTCTGCTCTGCTCTGCTCTGCTCTGCTCTGCTCTGGTGAGACCCCACCTGCAGAGCTGCCTCCAGCCCTGGGCTGCCCAGTACAAGAAAGGAGCTGTTGGAGCTGTTTGATTGGGCTGGAACACCTTTGCTATGAAGATGTGCAGAAATCTGGTGTTTTTGAGGAAAAGAGAAGGCTCCAGGGGGACATCATTGCAGTTTTTTAATACACAAAGTGAGCTTATAAGAAAATTAAGAATTTTTACCAAAACACGTAGTTGTAGGACAAGGGTCAATGGTTTAAAATTTAATAATATTAAAATTAGATTGGATATAAAGAACAAATATTTTTACAGTGTTGATGGTAATACATTGAAGCAGGTTGCCCAGAGAAATTGTAGATGTTCCATCACTGGTGTTGTCTAAAGTCAGGCTGGACAGGACTTTGAGTCACCTGATCCACTGAAATATGTCCTTGTCCATGGCCTGGAGATTGTACTAGATGATTTTCAAGGGTCCTTTCCAACCCAAATGATTCTACGATTTTATGTTCTATAAGATCATCTATTTTTATGCAAATTTACGAAAAGAGAAATTGGTATATGACAACATCGGAGGTGTAT
Organism: Trochalopteron elliotii; assembly: GCA_024734555.1. Taxonomy (NCBI): domain Eukaryota; kingdom Metazoa; phylum Chordata; class Aves; order Passeriformes; family Leiothrichidae; genus Trochalopteron; species Trochalopteron elliotii. The sequence continues at coordinate 3,046,433 of JANPWX010019886.1, forward strand.
ATGTTACCAGGACATTTAAACTTGTAGAATCAATTAAAAGAACCTTTTAAAAGAAGTTATGTGACACTCTGTGAATTGATCTCATAATGTCACTATCACTTGGAGTGAACAGTCCAATTGTCCAACTGCAATATAGCAGTCAGCTTTTGTGTCAGCCTCAATAAAAATATCAAAGACTGAGTGAACTTGGAAGTGATCCAAAAGTTAGTTCCTCCAAGTCTTGATTTATACTTCTAGTAAGAGTTCTATGTCCTCTCCTCTTTAATCAGCAAATTCATATCCTCAGTCTCATCCTTTCTATGAACATCTATCCAGCAACTTCCTTAAACCTTTTCATTTCATATTTTGGAAAAGTAAAATAATTTTGTCCTGCACTAGTCTTTATACATTCATATTCTTAATATTAGAGACACATAAGAGGCAAGAGTTAGAGCATTCAAAACAAAATCCTAACACACAAAATTAGTCCACCATCCACTCATAAAAGTGCGTGTCTCTACTTTGTCCTTAGCAAGTAACCCTTGCTTAAAGTAATTCTTGCCTTTGTTTTGAAGAGGAGAAAAATAAGGAAATTGGTGTGGCATATAGTATTTCTCATGTCCTGAATATGTGCCCAAATTTCAGAGATATGTATAGAAGAAATTTTAGAGTTAGAAACAATTGGTTTTTTCTGCATAAGATGAGGTCTGCTGACTCAAAATCCAAAGTTCTATTTATGGGTTAATTCATTGGCACAATATTCAGGAAACTAAATCTTATCTGGGTAGGCATGTATAATTCCTGTTCTTTCTCTCCTCCCTCTTCCTCCTTGTTAATCTGTTCTCCAATTCAGATCCTAACCCTGGCATGAAGGCAGAAGCACAAGACACTTGCCAGTTACAAAGCCATGAACGTCATGAGAAATCCTGGTTTCATGAGGGTTTTCCATTATGTTTATGGCTTTGTATTATTTTATGTTTTTTCAATATGCTGTATGCTGAGAGACATTTCCCAGTAGAAAGTATAATTTTACGTCTCTGAAACAGGATGATTTTCTCTTTTGATTTTGATTAAAAGTGGTGAGATCTTACCTGTAAATCTACTATACCTGTGGTGGAGAATATAAAAAGGATGACATCTGGAAGCTGTAGCTCTCTACAGCACTTCAAGATCAAAATTAATAATTTTGCTCTACAAGATAAAGCTATGTATTCTAACCTCAAAAAGTCAGAAGATTAGAAGAAACAACAATGGGCCAGGATAGGCTGAGGTTGCAAACAGGTAAGAGATATAGTGATAGTTTCAGGAAATTAGAAGACCAAAGAAAACCAACATTGCTAACAGGTTTAAATCAAACATGATCTGCAGTTTACATTTGAGATAGTGGCTTTAATGCTTTCTGAAAAGTATAAATGTAATCTCCAATTTTGCCAACATATTGAATGCATCTGTCACTTTTATGGTGTCATTTAAAACTGTGAATAATTCTTCAGATTATTTCCAGCTTCCGTATCAAAGAGAGGGAATGATCAAATTTCTAGGCTTTGCCAGAAATGTCCTCTCTGATACTATTAACAACACTATTGTGATAGGAAAATAGACATTTTCAATAGCTACAAAATAATGAAGAATAAAGAGTCCAGATGTTTAAACCCAGAGGAAAATGAAAGTCAAAGCAAAGATTAGTAGGGAAAAATAATTATTGCATATAATGTAAGTGAGGCAAACAGACAAGAAACAGATTTTGTTTTTGTATTAGCACTGAAATGGAACATTTTATTTTCTATCTAAATTTCTGTACATTTATTTAATAAATGGTGGCTTTCATAGAGAGGTATTAAAGTGCTTCATAGATGTATTAGTATGCAGACCATAATCAAATCATATAAATCCAGCTCTCTGTTCTATATATCATCATACTATCATCAATAAATGTGGTAGAGTTTATACAGAAAGAGGAAGAGAGGGCAAATTCTTCAGAGATTTATTGAATAGGTTAACCTGGGAGACTTGAAGAATAGACTATGAAAAGAAAATCTAAGGAGGATACAGTTTCGCAAATACATATGTGCAGGCACAAACTCTATTGCAAATTGTCTGTCTGACTTTACATCATGAACCACTTAGTTGTTTAAGTGAGGGAGGATAAAAATGCAAATACGTTGTAGAAATGTTTCTTTAATGTTGGCTCCCTGCCTACATTGCTTGGTGATTTAATTGATCTGAAAAGCCTTATTATAGCCTCAAGTGCTGAATAAATGATGATTCACAAGTATTCTCATTTTATAAGATTCATATTAGTAATAAAATAGTTCTAAGCTTTCAGATCTCCTCATGGCACATTTGGGAATTTGGTGAGCATATTTTCTGATAGAAAATCAAGGTTCACTGAGTTTTCTGAAAATGTTGTATATTAAAGCTTAAGCAATTTGAAAGAAATAGTATCTGAGATTGCTGATTAGTGCCTTGATCACAAACCATTCTCTCCTTGTTGTGTATTTATCACTGTATGACTTTCACCTGACTTTAAATATGGGGTGCAAAGCAACTTTTTAAGGGACAGCGTACTAAATGTAAAAACATCACTGGAATGGTAGTGGAATGCTGACTCCCTGCTTGTGTTCTTAAGTAATATTTTAATTGTCCTGAAATTTTGGCTTATATCTTCAAGTCCTGATAAATGGAAAACAGGCCACTGATATTATCTCAAATTCAACCACTGACAGTAGACTTACGAAAAGATCACTTTTAGGCTAGGTTTTAGAATTTGGTATAAGGCTCGTACTGCCTGCTTTAGTTTTGCTACTGTGCTCTGTATGGGGCTGCACCCAGGAGATTCATTAGCATTCCTGATGGCCTATCCAAAGTAAGTAAAATTTAACTCCCTGAGAGAATAAACTTCACATTTTTGCTGAGAATATTGTAGGTACAGGACTGTGTCTGATTATATCATCTTATGTGAAATAACTTGCCGACGATTATGCCTTAAATATAATAGACCTCTTAAGCTTTACTGAAATTTCAATATATCTGACTTGGCAGAGGGAGAAACTTCTTGAAAATTTTGCATATGGGCACTTAGGCCTTGGCCAGGGAGAGTTAAAATACTTTTTCTGCATGGAGTGTAAAGTACAGCAGCATGTCAGGTCCCTAAAAGTCCCAGAAGTTCCAAACTCTCACCACTCATCTTCTGAGTGACGTCACCGTCATCTTGAAACAGAACCTCTTCAAAGGATGCATTCCACGGTACTTTCACTTATGGCGTAATGTGAGAAAGTTCATCCATGTGATAAGAAATCTAGGGGCAGGTGTGATAAGAAACTTAACCCTTGAGAGATTCAACTCACAGCCTAAGGAAAACACCACCAGACAAATGCTGTCTGATATATCAGGAGGCCAGCTGGCCCAGTTGGCAGCATTTTATACCCTCACACAGATCAATGTCCTCTAAATTCAGCTGTAAACATCTCAAAGACCTCACGTCTGAAATGTATAAATCATGTAAACATCCAGACTGTTCTTTCTGAAAACCCACCTGATGTTCTGTATTTTGGTACAAACCACCATCAGAGACAGCAAGAGGGGGTATGTGGCAGCAGTGGGACAGATGGACAGGAACACAAGACTATAACAGACAACATACAATGGCAACACATGCAGGCAGTGAAGACCCAAATATCTTTTATCCCCATCAAACCACATTAGTACATATAAAACTCTTCAATCTGCAATAACATAGTAAGATAGAGGTGATTAAAGAGTAATATAAGAACAAAACTAAAAGAAGTTTCTTAAAAAAACAGACTGCAAGATAGAAAAACAGAAGAAGCAAGATGGAAAAATAGAAGGCATCTTTCAAAAATGAGACTTAGAAAATAAATCTTAATAACCTAACTCATTTGTGTAAATATCAAGTGTGTTTACAATTACTTTATTATAATGCAGAAAAATACTGATACAGAATCGTAGAATCAGAGAATATCCTGAATTGGGAAGCACTCAAAAGGATTATTGAGGCCAGCTCATGGCCTGGAACAGCACAGTCCCAAGAACCATGCTGTGTACCTGACTACACTGTCCAAAGGCTTCTTGAACGCTGTCAGGCTGGTGCTGTGACCACTGTCCTAGGAAGCCTGTTCCAGGGCCCAAATACTCTAAGGGTGGAAAACAAACCCTTTTCTAGTATCTGACTTGAACACACTATCCACACAACTCCAGGCCATTCCCTCAGGTCCTGCCACTGGTCACCTTGGAGAAGAGATCAGTGCCTGCCCCTCCCCTTCCCCTCACAAGGAAGCTGCAGATCACAATGAAGTCTGAGGTCCCCTCAGTCTCCTCCAGGCTGAACAAAACAAGTGACCTCAGTTGCTCCTCGTATGGCTTCCCTTCCAGACTCTTCATCAATTTTGTAGTCCTCCTTTGGACATTCTCTAATACCTTTACATCTTTCTTATCTTGTGGCACCCAAAACTGCCCCCAGCACTCGAGGTGAGACTGCCCCATCCCAGAGCAGAGCAGGAGAATCCCCTCCTTTCCTGGCTGGTGATGCTGTCCCTGATATCCCCAGGACAGGGTTGGCCCTCTTGGCTGCCAGGGGACTGCTGACTCATGTCCAATTTGCCCCCAGTTCCCTTTCTCTGGTGCCACTCTCCAGCATCTCATTCCTCAGTCTGTCTGTACATCCAGGGTTGCTCCATCAGAGGTGCAGAATCCATCACTTGTTGCTGTTAAATCCCACAGAGTCAGTGATTGCCCAGCCCTCTGGTTTGTTGAGAGCTCTCTGCAGGGCCTCTCTGACCTCAAGCGAGTTGACAGATCCTCCCCCTTTAGTACTGGTGGCAAACAATATACATTCAAGTCTTGCATCCAATTCAGTTGTGAAGATGTTGGACAAGCACTGACCCTGAAATGAAGCCCTGTGGAACACCACTAGTGACAGGTCACCAGTCTGATGTAACCCCACTCACTACAACCTTCTGTGCCTGACGTATGAGTCAGTGGCTCATCCAAGATATGATGTGTTTATCCAGCTGGAAGCTGGAGATTTTCTCCAGAAGGATGCTGTGAGAGACTATGCTGGAAGTTTTACTGAAATCTAGAAAGATAATGAACATCAGCTTGTTTTCCTTGGTTAACTAGGTGGTTTACTTTGTCATTAAAAAAAGTTAAATTTTAAAAACAGGACTTTCTCCTCACAAACCCACACTGGCTGTGACCTATGATTGCATTGTCCTTCAATTGTTTTTCAATACCACCAGAATAATCTCCAAAATTTTACCAGGCATTCAAAGTGAGACTGAGAGGCTCACAGTTTCTAGGGTCATCTGTATTGCATTAGAGGTCTAAAACAACAGTGGAAAAAGAAGAGATGGATGAATGGTCTTTCTGTTGGGGAAGAATAGAAAGAAATATCTTCACAATATCTCCTTCAATTTTTCTTTACTCTTACCCACACTTCCTTTCATTCTTGTGATAGGACATGAAATCCTAAGATACAGTCTCTGTTTCAAATACAGGAGGAGAAGGAAATGAGAGATGAGGATATAGGAAGGATTAATAGATTCTGGTTTTGTAACCCAAAAATGTGATCAAGTGACTTTAAATTCATCTGCTAATATATGATTCATAGCTTCTTTTTCTATTTCTGTCATAGAATTACGATACCAACATCCCCCAGATTTCTGAAGAGAATCTTATGCATTTACACTCTAACGTTTATGGGTCAATAAAAATAAAAGTGATTTTCATAAATATTACTTTAACTTTATTTGATTGAATTACTTCAGCGGTATGTCGCCGACCGCCCAGGCCCTGGCGAGGGTCTTCTGGGTGCTGCGACTTTCCTGGTGAGTCACCCTGAGAAGGACAGCTTCAATTTCAGGGGGCACAGGCACTGCGGCTTAGTGATTTGCTCCTTTTTTTGTGAATGGCTGCCTAAGCAACCAAGCTACCAGCTCTGTTGTGAAGGGTTGCTTAGGCAACCGAGCCTGCCGGCTCTCCAGGCGTAGGCTGTTGATACAATGTGTCCAAAGCAGGCCTGCCGACTCTCCAGGCACTGTTGATACAATGTATCACAGGCGGGGCTTTTCCCAGGCGGTGCAGGAGAGAATCACGGGAGTCAGGGAACGTCTCCAGGAGCCTCTTTATTCTAGAACCCACGACCCTTCTGAGAGTTGGGGTTTTATGCACAACCAGGGGGTGGGGTTTGGTAAAACAACCAATAGGGGTGTGGATTGAAAAGTTAACCAATCAGGGGAAGGATCCAAAAAGAACCAATCGAAGTAGAGAACTCTAGGGTAACACAACAACCAATCAGGGATAGAGTCATTAACATATCAGGAAGTAACTGAACTGCCTGCCTTGGGCGACAGGGGATTGTCGGGCTGTGACCAGGGTTGGCTGATTGTGTTAAGGGCTGGGTGCCCTCCAGGGAAGTGCTGGGAGTTCTGCTCCTTCTGCACAGCCCTCAGGGGCCTCTGAAGAGAATCTTTAAATTCATCTGCTAATATATGATTCATAGCTTCTTTTTCTATTTCTGTCATTGAATTATGACACCAACATCCCCCAGATTTCTGAAGAGAATCTTATGCATTTACACTCTAATGTTTATGGGTCAATAAAAATAAAAGTGATTTTCATAAATATTACTTTAACTTTATTTGATTGAATTACTTCAGCGGTACCTTACAAATTTACAATTTAAGAGGCTAAAAAATATAATAGAATGAGTGACACCATAGCATGCTTTTATTTGCAGTTGCAGCTTCTTCTTCTGTTTCTCAGATTTTCCTATCAATAAAATAGAAAATATGAAATTATTTACTAATCAAGTATATTTATAATATTTGACGTATAATTACAGATTTTTTTAATAAAGTTTAAAAATTCTTAACCTTGTATAAGAAATCAGAACATCACGACCCTGCCTAAAATGCTGTGAGTGCCAGGATTGCTTTCTAATTCTTCACCTTATTAATTTTTACATATAAAATAATTTACTTTGTTCATTCTGAAAGTTTGAGAACAGCAAATAATTTCCTTAATTTTAATAGTCAAGCCATGATATGTAACCTGGCCAGCTAGATGCCAGCTTGGATTTGTTAGCAACTTTTTTTGCTTCCAAAATGTAGTCAGTACAAAATTCTGCCATTTACACAAGTAGGCTTCAAGGTCAATATAAGCAAAAAAGTGACCCTTTAAAAATGTCCACTTTATTATTATAGGAGCACTCACCACTTCTTTCTGTTCTTTCTACTTCATCACATATCATAACCAAAATATATTTTAAATTGCTTTCCTGATTACATACTTTGGAAAAGGTGATGGGGGAGAGAGGGTGTGAAGGAAGAACTTGTGTCTAAGGGGTCATTTCATGCTTGGATGATGGATACGGACAGCATTGAATGGGAGTAGGCTGGTTACTACTGAGGGCCTTAATTTAGTGTAAATTGTGAAGTGTTTAGTATAAATTGACAGTCTTCATGCAGAGCAATGAGCTATAAAATTACCAAAGTTATGCCACATTTAGCTTTTCCTACTGCTGGTCTGCTTAATATTTAAGAAAGTATTTCCTTTTGCCAGTTTTATTCAGACTCACAGATTCATACAACCTAAAAAATTTGTCACATCTGGACCTTCACTCTTCCAAGGTGCAATTGTTTCCTACTGTCTATTTCTCAATGCACTGTCCCAACAGACATACAGTTTAGTCTCATTTTAAATATCCTGAGGGAAGTAATTCCATGCCCTAATAGGTCTCACTGTCAAGTGGCTTCTACATGAAATTCAGCTTGAGTTCTCCCTTTCTTAATCGTATCTCATTACTCAAGAATGATGCACCATAAACTAATGTAAATATTTCTTCTCTTACCTACTAGTAAACGCCTGCAGGAACTGTGGATTGTCATCATGTTTCTTTACCAGTTATTACTCACAGACAGTAAAGAAGGAGCCTTGAAGTCTGACATTTTATCATAGAAGAAGATACTAGAAATACCAGCCAAGGTTCCTTTCCAAGTGTAGATGTAACTATCGTTATCCATACTGGTGATAAGTACTCCAAGTGTATATATCCAGTTTTCATCTCTTTCTATACTTACAGCAATAAGGAATGCAGAATGCATTCCTTCAATTTTTCTTTCACACTTATTACTTTTTTTTTTTTTTTTTTTTTTTTTTTTTTTTTTTTTTTTTTTTTACATTATGAACAGGGAAGCACAAGTTAGAAACCCAAATGTTACAGCTATTGCTTCACAGATATTATACACAAAAAAGATAAGTTACATATGACAGAAGTTACAGAATGGAAGACAGCTTACTCTAAAATTGAAATACCAACTGACAAATAAATCCCACCTTCATCTCTTAAAATATTAACACCTCCTCAGTTACTTGAGTGAGGGAGAAATGAATCAGTTGGGCAAGAGGTCAGAAAAGAATTTCCACATGCTTAGTAATGTCTCTAGAACTGGTGATCATGGCCAGCAATACTGATCTTGGCTTTCTAGTGTGGAACAGTCAATAAGATCAGCAGGTTAATAAGGAACTGACTTTGGAGGCAAGGATGACATTACTGACTTAAAGATCTTTTCTTATACATTGAAGAAAAATTTACATTTACAAGTATCAGAGAAGAGGAATTCATAGTAATCAGATGGAAGATTATGAGATCCAATGAAAAGGTTTTTGGCTAAAATAAAAAATTTGTGCAAGACATACACCAATGCAGAAAGAGCAACGTCACAAAGAACGACAAAGCTATTCTCAAAGTGAGCCAGGCTCCATGAGGTTAATTTTCTAAAAAGTTGATTGAAAATACATTTGACAAATAGAGAAATATGTTCCTTTTTTTCTACTAAACAGAGTGACTACCTGGTTCTGCTTAAGTATCCCAGATCTATGACTAGCTTTCTTTCTGGCATAAGCCTTGGTAGACTCATATCTGGTTCCACTACATACCTGTTTCCCAATATTACTGATATATGTCTTCAAAATAACTTCTTTCTCTTCCTATGAGTATTTTTGATTGATTTCTCCCATCTTAAAAACCGTCTTTTTTCTGAGCTAAATCTCTTTCAATGCACATTTCTAATCATTCTGCAGAATTAGGTTTCCAATGGTGTTTCTAATCTAAGATAATTTGTGATTGCCATTAAGATATTTAGTACCTTTTTGAGATCACAAATCAAAATGTTGGAGTTAACTAAATGTCACATCATTTCAGTAGGCTCCTATTAAGTTGTGGCTATTTGTTAAAGTGTTGTTCACAGATTTTAGTTTGTCTATAGTACATTCCAGCTTCAAGTTGATTCACAACAGATATAGGTACCAATCTACTATGAGTGCACTGTTCATAATTGTGGTAAGTTTTAAATGTTTTCCTTGTCTTATATTTTTTTTAACTTGTGACTGGGTTTTGTTTTGCTTTATTTGTTCAAAAATCGTTAGTTCCCTTTTGTTAATTGTAAACAGTTACAAGAATCTAAACTGGAATCACATACTAAAATAAGTATTTTCTTTACTCAGTAGAAAGCAGTTTGTGAACAATGCATTTGTAGATTCATCTGCAGGAAGAAAACCTGCACAAGAGCAAAAGAACCCATCTTTTAATTTATCATAAAACATCACAGATATCTTTAAAATTGAAGGAATTTGTGTTGGGGGGGAACTGGAGGGGGGGGATGTTTTCTGACTGTCCCTGAGTTTAACTTGCCTTGAGCCCTTGAGTTTAACTTGGGTATGTATGTCATACCCACACTGATAGTGACACTCAGCACTACTTACCTGATAGAAATGAACTAAAAAAGAAACTGAGATGTTCTCTGTACTTTTGTTCCAGAAAAAGATGCAAAACTCAAGAGTAAAGCTGACTGAATTCTCACAAAACCATTCCTCCTGCAGTAGAAATTGCTCCTGTTAACAGCTGTGCTAAATACTAGAACTTACAGATATCTCATTGACAGGATTTATTCATTCACACTTATTTGCAGTTATACTTCAAATCACAGGTTCTAATGGGTGAAAGGAAATGAAAGGAAAAGAAAATAACTATAACATGTCCAAATTCTCCTTTGTCACTTGGTCAGCGTTGCAAAGATAAAACGTACAATTATTTCAAGAGACCATGAAACCTGCACAGAGACACAATACACCTCATATTTCTGTGTATTGGCTCCTTTCCAACCATGTACCTTTCTTTTCTGTAGGCTTCTACTATTTCCCTTTTATTTTCTATATAAAATAATAATAATTCAAGGGGAGAAAACCAAAAATTAGTAATGACATGAGTCATATTATCCCTGTGGTCTCTATTGTCCAAATACACAGCCTCTTAATGGCCAGGCATTGCTATTCAGAACGCACAGTCCTTCACAGTAAAGTAGATGCAACTTCTTCAGTGGGACAATATAATATTTCTGTTCTGTCCTTACTATATATTGTGTTGTGGTCTCTCTGTGACTGACCTCCAATTATAGCTTACCTGTCAAAGAAAGTAACACTTATGAAATGAAAGGGAACATATTTTATGCTCAGACCACACTGTAGGTCTATCTAAAGCCTTCCTGCATTTTGGTACCTTCACAGGCTGCCTCACTGTTCACACAATTTTTCTCCAGTCAAAACTACAAAACCCAGTAAGGTTTTTTTTTCAGTATTTTGATGACTGATTTAGTCTGAGATACAAAGAAAAATGTAAAGCTTCTATGCATGAAACCTTTAGTAATTTTTCTTTATTGTGTAAGAACCGGATTTCCAAGACCTGTGATTGTTATTAACAAGGGTAACCTCTAAAATAAAGAAAAAAGAAAAATCACCAAACAAAATTGATGTGACATATACTACACGTAAAGCATGATTATTTACACAGAATTTGGTTTTTATGAAGAGCAGTGACAATAAGGGATTTTTACCATCAGACTGCCAATTAAACTGTGAAATTCCACTTTTTTCAGTGGAATAGCAAAAATTACACAGCTAACAAATAGGACCCCTTGCAATCATGTATAAGGTCACTTAATAATACGACATTTCAGAAAGTAGCTTGTTAAGAGCTCAACTGCAACATTCTTCAATAAGTCCTTATAAACGATTTTAAAACTCTAGTTCAGAGTTCATGGACTTTGCAGACCATTATTACTGTTTGTATTTTTTATCCTTCAATATCAGAGTTCAGAGGGCATTGCCTCCAGAAATAATCACAACTTTTTCATTCTAAACTAGAAGTCTATCTCTTAGTACACAGCTGATCAATCAAAGCAAAATCAGAAGCTAAAGAAAATGTCTGTGCATGTATAATACCAGCATAATGGAACAGCAGTATACAAAAAGGCTTTTGCTAAGCCAGTAATAACAATCCCTTAGAGTGAGCACTCACATAGAGTTCAGTGGGGCACTGGAATACATGATGGTTGGAAAACAATCATTAATAACAAGTGAGTCATTCAGTACATATAGAAATAATTTCCTTCCAAATGTTATTATTGACTATGGACACTAGATAAAACCAGACTGTTTACTCCAAAATTCAGACAAACAGACAAGAAAAAATCCCTTCAAACCACAGAGAAAATTCTGAAGTACAATTTAGATGATGTAGTATTTATTTTGTGGGTAGCTATATTTCTATTTTGTGTCTACAAATACATGTGCAATTGTATGTATTTTGATATAAGTCCAATATAAATTTCCTATCTGTTTCTTACTCATATTGTCACTTTCCATTGATATCCATCCAAGTTCTTTTAAAAATAACTTTTTCTACATCTCCACATACTACATATACTTCCCTTCACCTATTATTCCACTAAACACTAAGACATTTTTAAAACCAGTCTCCAATTTTTCCCATAGCTATATCTTTCTTTCATTTTCTACTTGAATATTTTGCATTGTGAAATCTAGCTTTTGCTCCTTGATTCTTGCATAGTCTAAACCCATGGACCCTTCAACCCCAAAACAACCATCCTCTATCTGTTTTTATTTATGGGGCCTTCTTTTTCAAAAAGAGCTCTGTCATTTCCATCTTCTTTCTATCTTGCAACTATGTCCCATGTGCTCTACCTAATTATGATTCCCTGCCTACTGCATAGTTATTCTCCTTTGTCCTTGTTGTCATGTTAAAATTTATGCACAAACAGAAAATCATATTTACACTATTTGGTTTGCTATCACAATACATAGAACAATGGACAAAGCAGCTGCTGTAATGTGACCACTCCCTATGAAGTAGAAAAGAATTATCTCACTATTCCCTTGTGGTTTCCTTTTCTGCTCTGTTTCACTCATTTTGCCACTGGTCTTGAACTTTTCATAGTAAGCTTTAGGCTTCTTAATTGTCCATGGACAATAAGACTTTTCTATCTCATTTCTTCACAAAATAGGCAACTTACTTTAAACAGGCTTTCGATAACTAGCTGGCCAATCATCTCTAACATGTAGACACCTAAATTGCATGTAGTAAATTGAATACAGTGAAGTGTCATACAAAAAAAAAAAAAAAAAAAACCTTCAAATTGTAGTAGAATCCTAAAAAGATTTGGTTTGGAAGGGACCTTTAAACATTATTTAGTCCAACCCCCCTCTAATGAGCAGGGACACCTTCTACTAAATCAGGTTTCACTAGTAGAATTTCTCTGGTGAAAATTTAGAATTTTTTGACTGTATATTGCATTTAATATTTTTATGCTCAGATTTTCAACTGAATGCAGAAGATTTATCTTTGGTATGCCTAACCTAATCTTGGGGATTCAGAGCTCGGCAATGAAAACCTAGAAGAAATAGTGAGCTACCATGTTGTACAGTGTATGTATGGGGGTATGGGAAGCCAATTTAATTTTGATTTCTGTCTCAACACCATTTGTCCAAGTCATGTGGGGCAGGGCTTGCACGTTTTCCCTTGCAGGAGTGGACTAGAACAGGTTGGAGGAGAGCTTTGTCCCTGGGGAGGCTTTGTCTGGCAACCAGCTCATGTCTGACATGGGACAGGCAGGCAACAGGAGATCCCCAGGGACACTGCACCCTGCAGAGGGGTTCTTCAATCAGATGGAAAAAGGTCTCCAGCCATGGACTGCAGTGGGACATTGCACTGGGCCAGTGCTCTTTTGACAGCAGGCAAACCTTGGGAGAACACGGGTGGGCCTAAAAATAACTCAGTCACAAGCTCTGGGGCTTTTTTGAGCCAGGCTTTTTGAGTC
>JANPWX010019886.1:3059981-3144892 GCA_024734555.1 Trochalopteron elliotii
CCCAGTTGTCTAGAGGTGGCCGCGCCTCTGCGGGCGCTGCGCAGCCCCGGCCGGCAGCGAGCACACCCTGCCCGACAGCGGCGCGGCCGCCGCACCGCCCGGCTTCTGGCCAGAAGGGCCAGTAGGGCATTTCATAGGGCAACTCCCTCTTTTTTTTGTTACAAATAAATGGTTCTCAGATACAATACTTTCTCGTTCAACTTAAATTCGTCCTAGACTGTTATAGAGGATATGTAGCCAATTTAATATAAAGTAACTTCATTCCACCCTTTGAAAGCAAACTGGGACAGCCACAATAAAAGAAAACAGCTCTGATCCCAAGTATCAAGGTTGGGTGAACGCAGGGACGGCCACAACTGAACCAATTCCTCCCTGTTCACAAATTCTTAGGTTCAAGGAACAGTTTTTATACAGTTTTTCTTCCTTGAGGCAACTTTATTGTTAGCTTTTGTCTACTGTGCATATTCATATACTTTCTTTCTCTTGCTGCTTGGTTTCTGAATGCCTTTCCTGGCACAGTCGAGGACTTGAATTGGGTTCAGAGAACTGGGCATTGGGATGCTGAAACGTGACACCTCTGGGTTCTCCTCTCCTAGATCCATATCAGGTGTTGATCATCGGAGAAGTGGAGGACCCACTCTCGATGGATGAGGCATCTCCTGTTCAGCCAGTCCTTTTCTGCCCTGCAATTGTCTGGGATTCTTACAGTTGCAAGTTAGTTTCAGAGGTCAGAAATGTCTTTACAATTTTTGGAAACCTGAACTTGTAACACAGTTTTATTTTATAACATATAACACACTTGATACACGAATTTATTTCAAAACATATATCACATAGACCATCTGTTTTCAAAGAACTCCTCACAGTTCCCCATAGTGGAACTTGACAGCGAGCTCAGGCAATAATGTTGTGGTGTGTTTTCATTGTGTCTTCAATTGTGGCTCAGTTTCAGTGGTCTGTTCTATAACTGCCTCCCCCCCCCCCCCCCCCAATTTTGTATTCTTATAATGTATTTTATTTGTTCTTTTCCACCTGTCCTGTTGGGTCAGCCCTGGTTGTCTGTCTTCCCTAGACCTGCCCTTCCCTCCTCCTACAGAATTGTAAATCCTTCCCTAACTCTGCCCAATTCTCTGCCCATCTTGCCTAAATCCAAGGCTTCGGACATGCCCTCCTGTTTTTCAATCCCCTCAGAGTCCTTCCCCTCCTTCTGGAAGGTTCTGTGATACTCAGTATGCCATTGGTTAAACTGATATGTACCTTCTTCCTCTGTGTCCTGATTGTGACCCTACTGTCTGTCCCTGGCTGAGCCCCTCCTGTGTTTCTCCCTAACTGGTCGATGTCTGGTATCCACCTCTTGCCCATCCCTCAGTTAAATACTTATGTTCCAGGTTGTTCAAGTGCTCTTGTCCCTGCCTTCCCATCCAGGAGTAAACCTATTCTTGAGTGAAGCACACAAGGGTCCCTTCTTTGTTCCTCGCCATGGCTCCTAGACACACTGTATTAACTGGCCTCTCCCTAGAGAGCAGTCGCAGCTTTCCTGCTCTGCGCTGCTACTGAGCCACAGAGGGCTTGGGGGCAGCCCCTGTTTTGGCACGGTTTGTGCAGTAGCCTGGGCTAGCAGAAAGAGCTCTCTGATGAGCTACGGCGGTGTCAAAGTAAAAAGTAGCAATTCCCAAGATGATGTTCTCTCATTCCCGAAAATGTTGCAAAACTGAAACTGTTGACATGCTTAATGATTTCTTGCATTGTAAAGTACCATGCTACTTAGCCCACATTCCAATTAAAGTCTTACAGTTTTAAAATGTAATTATAAATTTAGAAACTGAGAAAAGACATTTCTTGAAAAACCTTGATGTGTTTCATCAATTATATTCATTTAGACAAAGATATTTTGCACATAACCACTAAAAGCTTCAAAAATACACATGCAGCTTATCAGTCAGAGTAATAAATACCTGTTAGTTTGCTTTGCACACTCAATTTTTACATATTGATTGAAGATTAATTTCATATAAAGTTTTTCATTGTATGAGAGAATTCGTTGTGTGCCAGAGCATGGACCTACGTGGAAGTGAAGTCACACTGCAAGGAACTACAACTTACTTCTCATCTCTGCTGTTACCACCTTACCAATAGCAAAAGACAGGGGGCTTTGCATCAGTCTGTACCAGTCACATCTGTAATTTCTGTTCTCTTCAGTAGTGAGAGTTTTAATATGGCTTTAATTTTTCATAGAAGACCATGGCCCTAACTTTTAACATTCTTCTTAAAAGAATACCCACAGAAAGGTAAAAACCAGAACGAGCACATACATCATTTTGCTCTGGTACTTCCAAGTCAAATGTTGGTTTTATCTATGTGAAAAACTGAGTGGATGTATCTTCAACAAATCTCTCTTGTCTCTTTTTAAATTCAATCCAGATTTAAACACCAGCCATCTTCTTCAGCATAGAGGTCCACAGTTGCAGCACCCATAAAAGAAAACAATGCATTCTAACATTTTAATGTATTTTTGATATAATTTAATTCTTCTAATGAAAAATAATAAAACCAGTGTGTGCCTCTTAACCTGAGTTCCATGCTGAATGTAAATGGAATATGGATGTAGATTCTTATTAAGGGAATACAGTCGTGTTTGAATTTGGTATACCTTTTATATTGCCAGTCATGCCAGAATAATGGAACAAAGACGTATCTTACAATTTACAATGGGGAAATATTTCACAAAAAATTAATGACCCAATTATATTGAAACACCATGCCTTGAATGCTTCATTTTTGAAAGTAACTTTATTTTGCCTTTTTGGAGAGATGAAACTGAAAATTTTGTATGAAGCACAAAATTCATATTCCTATGTGTCAGAAACAGTTAAATATACAAGGCAGCTTAAGGGAAACTATCTCAGAAGAGAAATATAACTTAAATGGAAGTACTGTAATGTTACGACAGGATGTTATTCAGTTTGGAGGAATTGGTATACAAGCAGGAGAAGAAATGTTTTAGAATTTTGCCAAAAATTTCAGTCAGAAAAATAGAGAATCCAAATAATGCCCACAAAATATAATTATAATTGATCTCTAAATCTGTGTTTAGGAAGTATAGGCAGCTCTCTGTATGTTTGCAGTGTAGCCTATTTTGTCTAGTGTTACAAGTGGATAAAGGGTGATATGTAGAGTATTTTAATTCCAGACAATCTCTCCTGTGAATATAAACATGAAGATGAAATTCCACAGCTTTATAAATCTTTAACGTGCTTCAGTATAATTCATCTAGTCAGTAGACCATAGTGTTTACTGTTTTCCATCAAAGGCTTCACAATTAACACCATTTCTGAACATTCCAAATAAATGAGTCCATTTGGATCCATTTTTTAGCTGGAATAAATAAATAAATCTGAAAATAAGACAGCCCAAGAAGATAAGACTGTTTATGAGGCCTGCCTTGTTGCCTTGATCTTGATTGTGCAGTCCAGGGCAGATTCTTCACTCCTTAAAATACTAAGCTGGAATAGCATAATGTAGACACATAATAGAACTTTTAAAATAAATAAATAAATAAATAAATAAATAAATAAATAAATAAATAAATAAATAAATAAAATATATATATAGTCTGCAAGGATAAACTTAATGTAAAGACACAAATATTTATTCTTTAAAATAATAGATAATGTGTCTATAAATAAGAAACCATTATGTGATTCAGCATTTTATTTTGGATAGTTGATTGTCAAAACTGCATACAATATTTTGTACAAGATACAAATGTGATTGATAATCTCTCAGGCAAAATTTCATAGGTTTTCATCATTGGAACAAATTACTTTCTATTTTCATATGAAAAACTGAAACAGTGAAATCTTAGTGCTAGTCACGTATTTTTGGGCTGTATACTGAATCATACTAAAAGACTACAAGACTAAAAGGTCTTGTACTTATTCACCATTAATTTCACACAATCAGACTCCTGAATTACAATGATAATGGAGAATGCAAAATCCCACTGTATCATGCTCAGTTTGTTGGTTATTTTGAGTACCTCCTAAGTGAAATCTATGTGTGTGTACTAAAAAAACTGATGTGCTAATTTTGGCTGGTATAATTTTCATCACAGTGGGTAGCATGAGGCTGTGTTTTGGATTTGTGGTGCAAACAGTATTGATAACAGAGGGATGGTTTTGCTATTTTTGGGCACTGAGCCAAGGCTTTTTCTGCTTCTCACCCCACCAGTGAGCAGGCTTAGGGTGCACAAGGAGTTGAGAGGGGACACAACCAGGACAGGTGACTTCAACTGACCAAAGGGATATTCCAGGCCAAATGATGCCATTCTCAGCATATAAATGGGAATGTGAAGAAGGAAGAAGGGGAGATTTCAGACAGATGATATTTGTCTTTCTGAGTCATCACTATATGACAGAGAACTTCTCTGCTGGAGATGTCTGAATGCCTGCCTGCAGATGAGAACAGGTGAATGAATTTCTTGTTTTACTTTGCTTGCATATGTGACTTCTGCTTTTCCTTATTAAACAACTCTTTGTCTCAACTTTCTCCCACTTTTATCCTTTTATCCTTCCAGTTCTCTCCCCTATGAGTGAGGGAGTGAGTCAGCGGCTGCATGGAACTCAGCTGGGAATGGATGTACTGTCCATAACAGATGTACATCCTGTCAAGAATCTACAAATGTTTACATTGTAAGCATATAAAAAAAATTCAACATTGAAGAACAATATTCTAAAATTAAAAGCTATTTAGGGAATTTTAAATCTTTAAGAAGCAGATTTTTCCAAATTTACAGTGCAATTTTTCTCTTGCAACAAAATAAATAAAGAAAATCTCTGCTTATCATGTCACCAAGGTTATAATCAGTGTGAAACAAGAGCAACTTTGCAGTCCAGCCAAAAGGCAGCTTTGGCACACATTCACAGAATAGGTTGTGTGAATCCAGGGGTGTCATCTTCCAGGGATTACTAAATAGGTCTTTAGCAAAACTGCCTGATCAGTCCTAAATTTCCCCCCTAACTAATTCACTTAATTTTGTTTGTCTGTTTAGTCTGTTTGTTTTAGAAATGTAGATTGAGGCGTGTGGCGCAGTTATTAAAAGTACTTCTTAGAAAATGTTATTGGATGCAATTTCAGAACAGTAATCTTAAATCCAGACATATGCTTTCCACTGCAGGAGCCATCCTACTGTTTATAACACATGGAGAAAATTTACTGCTTTGCATCCTAAAGGTTTCATTGCTCGTTTTGAATAAAGGCTACAACTTGACACCCAAAGTTTGCTAAGTGCTGCATTTCAGCGCAACGATTAAGACTGAGGGTTGTTCTCTACCTTTCCGAGGTGCATAACTGAAATACATATTTTGAATTAAATGGCATGGCTGTTTCAGAGTAGCGGAAGTATCAGCCTCTGTTATTTGGAATGTACCCATTTGTGAATCATTGTTTTCACTGTATTATGACACTGATATGGTTGTTTTAAGTAATCTGCTTGGATTTGTTTCCATTTGTTTCAGTCATTTTTTTTTCCCACCGCTGTTTTTCAAAAATTTCTTGGTCTTCTGTATTTTTCTTGGTTGAAATTTGTTCTCACATGAGTCTGACTTTTATTATATTTACTCCTTCTTTCTTATAACTGTCAGTTCTTACAATGTCTTTTTTTTTTTTCCTTTTGTTTTTTATTTGTTTTTCTGTGCAATAAATCCTGCTTTTCAACTTTTCACCCTGTCTTGGGGTAACATGATGTTTGTATCCCAATCGTCCGATAAGCCTGGGAGCTGGGGGGAGGGGAGAGGTGTGCAGTTTGTTTTTAGAAACTGTCCTCCACCGTCTGGCCTTGAGAGTCGAATTCAACACACAAGGAGAGGTTTTTTTTTCCTCCAGTAGTTAGTTAGCTAGCGTAGATAGCAGCAGGAGGAGACGCTTTGCTTTTTTTTTTTTTTCCTTCTCCTCCTGGTTTTTTTTTTTCTTTTTTTCTTTCCTGTTTTTTTTTTTGTTTGTTTGTTTTGTTTTGTTTTGTTTTGTTTTGTTTTCCTTTTTTCGCCTTTCTTTGGAACTGTTAAAAATCTGTCTGGACTGAGGACCCAGGGGAGCGCCCTGGGGGCTGCATCTGGAACCCACCAAGACCTGCGCAGCAACGCTCCCCAGCACCAGAGGAACAGAGACAGAGCAACCACCTACAGGACGGACTTCTTTCCTAAACCTGTCATCTCTTCAGAGCGGCATCATCGGGTATTGTTCAATTTATTGTGCCAGGGAGTGCTTTGTCTGTTTAATAAACAGGGTTCTTTCCACTTCTCTCGGAGGAGGTTTTGTTTTTTTCTTCCGAACCGGTTGGGGGGAGGGGAGGGAGTGCCCCCTTAAGGAGGTTTCCTCCCAGGTTTGCCCTAAACCAGGACACATCCTCACTTATGGCACCTTTTTGGCAGACTTCATCCCTTTCTTTGCCTTCTGTTTGCCTGCAAATAGCAATCTTTTGCTTATATTCTCATGTTTTTCACATTCTTAGGTGTCCTACGTGAAGTCAATCTGGAAAAACATTTTTACTAAAGTGTCTGGCAGCAAAAGGAAGCTCACTGAAGAACAGTGATATTTTGCCTAGGTGTGCCCACTCTTTCGTAACCCTGGGCAATCTGGGACAACAAGAGGGATGCCATGAAATTGCTGTTCCTTATTTTCCCTGTAGTTCTGGAATGATGTATTCCTTGTTGAAGAACAACTGGTTTAACACTTTCTGGGAACCAGGTAATTAGTTTGGGAGATGCTCCACCCTTTCTTCATCCTGTGCTTCATGTAGTTCTGACAGCCAAGCTCTGTCCTTCATCCGAAGCTGTGCACAGGAACAAACTCAACTCTTACTCTCTTATTTATTCAAGAGAATAAATAAGGAGTCTTCAGGCCTGGAAGTGTTTCGCTCTTTGCAAGATTCTGTACTTCAGCCCCATGAATATTGATAGTGTGTAATTATTCTTTCTGTTGAAGTGTAGCAATGCTGTGTTACATTTTCTTATTTGCATTAACACACATTTTCTCAGAAGTTGTTTGTACTACATTTTGATACAAAGACATACAATTTACCGTATGATTGGGGAAAAGCAAGAAATGTCTTGTTTTGGAAATGTTCTAAATAGAACAAAACACATACAAATCTTTTGATCCATGGGTTGACATTGTAAGGATGAAAATGCAGACTGTGAGAGAATCTGTAATTAGTGGAAATTATGAACCTGTAAAATGTAAAAAAACCCACCCCACAACACTATGTTAGATCTAACAAACCCATGGAGTGAAACATATTCATCTTCTTTCCTGTGAGGCAATCTCTCATTCCTTCCTTCAATCTTCCATAACCCTGAATGAGTACTGTTCATTTATACTGCTAGTGTCATAGTCATTTCTCATCTTCAAAACTTGTAAGAATATAAAATTAATCAAATGCATAATACTATTTTTTTAAAAAAAAGGGAAACAAAGCAAAAACAAAAAAAACCCAAAACAATACAAAACCAAACCAACCGACCAACAAACCAAAAATCCAAAACACAACAAAACAAAAACCAGCCTAGCATGTTATCAAATCACTTCCACCTATCTAAGCTTTTTCATCTTCCTTTTCTAGCACACCTTCAACCTGACACCATTTGCTGTATATCAGCACATTATATCCTTGTAAATCATTATAACCACTTGTCAAAGCTGGCGTGAAATAGTTTGCAAGGTTTCTAGGTTGATTTTAAGGAATTAGAAGCATTTGCCATGTTATTTATTCAGAGCTTATATATAGAAAATATACATATTCTAGCATCTACAGAATGCTTCCTGAGTAGCTTTGAGCATGGGCACCCAGGATACTACAGATACTTAAAGTTGTCTATATTATCAATCACAAAGGCATTAGTTAACTAAGTCTACCATGGTGTGTTAGATTCAGTCAATTAAGGCAGACTGAACCTCTGTGATTTTTCTTGATGGGACCAAACCTAATTCAGTAAGGGTATGTTTGCCATCTTCTAATTTCTTTGAAGTACAGTATTTGTGATTTACCTGGAATTTTGTTTTGGCAATGACTGATGCGACTGAGGGTCTTCTCCCTCATTGAAAATGGATAAAAAAGATCAAAACTTTGCATTAAGGTGCATTAATTTTGCACCTTAAGGTGCCAGGAGCAAGCTTTTTCAATGGGTATGTCATTATAATGCATTGCAATTACCTTGCAGTTGCAGCACATTGTCATTTCTCAGTATATGACTACTAGAGAACATAATGACACAATTATTCACTACAGAGTCTAAGGAAGGGATGACCACTATACAGAAAATGATCTCCACACAGATGCATTGCAACTATGTCACTTTCAATAGGCCCATAGAAAATAAGAGGTTTGGACAAGTACAGATCTGAATAATTTGCCTCTGAAGTGGTTAATCCTCCATGTCAATTTTGCATTTTTTTAATCTTAATTCAAGTCTCATGCTGAATTTTCTAATAGTTTCAAAGCCAGAACCAAGAAAGGTGATAAAGAAGGATAGTAATATTCTATTTTTCACAAGCTGTCTCTGTAAGGCAATGCAGATATATAACAGTCCAAAAGACTGACTGAAGATTCCATGAAGTCTCATCACAACCCCCCACAAACAACACCACCACCAACGAGAACCACACCCCAAAACAAACAACCCAACCAACCAATTAACAAAAAAACCCAAAAAACAAAAAAACACTTAAAACCCCAAGCAGTTAGAAATATTAAAAAAAAATAAAA
This sequence comes from Trochalopteron elliotii, assembly GCA_024734555.1. NCBI lineage: Eukaryota > Metazoa > Chordata > Aves > Passeriformes > Leiothrichidae > Trochalopteron > Trochalopteron elliotii. The sequence goes on from JANPWX010019886.1 coordinate 3,068,743, forward strand.
TTAGAAAAGTTAGAGGTTAGTTGCTCAAGGCAACTGGCAATGTAAAATTTTTCACACCAAGCATGGCTACTTGATAGTTTCTGTTGTTTTAGCCACAGTTTTCCTTAGTTCCTTCTGGCTTTCACAAATCAGACAAATCCACTTTCTCTTTTTGATGCCAGTACATTCACTAGCTTTAGGAAACAGCTGCAGAGTAGAGGGTTACTGGAAGTTACTCCCAGTTCTGTTTACTGTAGTGCACCTAGGTAGTCAAGAACCATTAATTCTTTTTATATTATTGTTTAATTTGTGATCTTTTTGTATAAGATATTATTTTCTTCCAATTAACTAGAGAGAGAGATGACACCTCACAGCTGATTCTTACAGTGGTAGAGGGAAGTTACTGAGTCCATAGAGCAGGCAGGAGAGTTGCCTTCTGCCCTGGTTCACTGTGGTGAACTGATTTTACTTTGCGCATCAGCTTTGCAGGCCAGATACCAGAGGCTATGAACTATACACTATATCTGCAGTTAAAGGGGCATCTTTTTCTTCTTCACCCCTCTAGTTTACAGTATTTTCTTGATAGAATGTTTTAACTAATTTTTTCCTTGCCAATTTTTTTTTTTGACATCCTGATTCTGTTTCATTGTGTTTTTTTTCTCTCTCCCCGAATTTCTTGTTTTAGGGAAATTAATACTCTTTTTTATTATTTAAACTCCAAACAAAATTATGTATGTGCTCACACTGGTGTTTATAGTTTCCTATAAAAGGCCAAAACCAAGGAACACAATTAAGATCATGATATATATTGTTAATTCATTAATAAATATTGTTAATATTCTGCAATATTTTTTGATATACCTTTGTTTTCTTAATGTATGTCAGACTAGTGCCAATTGTTCAATTTAAATTTACATCTGCTAGCCTTCTGCCACTGCCTTACTGTTTTCAAAACTACCTACATGTTTCAAAAAATAATTATTTAAAGCACTTGAAGGTTACATGGTGACTACAGGAGATTAGTTCACAGATTAACTCATATCCTGGCCACAGTTTAGGCGTTTCATATTTATGAGTTCAGCATGATCCCCCAGCCTTCTCCCAGACTGATCTGGTATGACCACAGTGTTCACCCACAATGTTTATTTTTGTTAAATCTCTGAAGAACTGCTCACTGTCTGAACTGATGAACTGATTTATAGTCAACTGCCCTCAGTCCTGCCCTGAGACAAGCACAAGATACCTATAGAGAACAGTGAAAAGATATTTTTTGGGTAAGAACTTCCTTTTATGTGCTACAAAAACTACTTTTCTGTGTAGTGAAAGAATGAGAAAGAAGTTGTTTTCCTAAAAATATCCTGAAAAAGAAATATCACTTACTTCTTGTAGCCCGTATATCCCAAAATTCTGTGTCTGCTTTTCTTCAGTGAAGGACATCCTAATGGTTGCAAAGCCTCCACTGGAGGTTTGCAGCTCTTGCTCACAGTAATTTCTCACACCATAAGTTTATATGCATCATCTCTCAGAAGCATATGAGGTTTAGGTCTGTTTTGAATGCCGCAGTGTCAGAGACATCAATCAAAAATGATAGCATCAATCATGCTGCTGTGAAGGAGCTGTATGACATCTGCCAAAATGCCTTACAATGTTCCAGTAGTGTTCAGAATTCTGATGAATAAGGACACTGGTTTGCTCAATAGCAATTAATCATGGCTTCTCTTAATGCATCATGTTTTTAAAGGCATAATACAAAGCTAATAAAAGGTTACATTCTATTCTTCATTCAGTCAATGAAGATATTCTGAATCCAAAATGTCATAAGAGAGAAAATAAATCAGATTATTCCAAATTCGTTTTACAAGAGTAATGGATTTCATTAGGATATTTTATTTTTAACATACAGTTGTTAACCATGTTAATATTAGTATTAATTCCATAACAAAACAAAAAATCCCTAAAAGCACAATAAGTAATGGGAAACAAGCACCTTTTTTTCCTTTTTAGCCTTTTTTTTAGCATTTCAGGACAGATTTTTTCCCCAGGAAAAGTAAAAGCAGGATCTATTTGTTCGTGATTAGAAAGATACATGCAAAGATTTAGGTTCAATCCTACCATAAGCTTGGCTACTGGCTTACTTATGCCAGCCAAATAGGTTCTATTAGGCTCATTAAGCATGTAATAAACTTGTGAAATTCATTGCCACAAAATATAATTAACATTCAGGCATGTAGACTTTCCCTGTAAAATTAAGTATTCGATGGATAAAAAAAAAATCTGTATTCACACAGATGGATAAAAAATTAGATTTTTAGAAATTTATGAAGAATATAAAACTTTCATGCTTACATGATTAGGTACTTACAGATATGCCTATCATATCTAGATGACATGGAATTGCCATAGTATAGGCAATTTTGCTGTTCCTAATACATAGCCAATTTGCATATATACTTGGTAATATAGTGCTATCTTTTTTATTTTGTCTTATCTTCAAGTTATTTTGTTCTGTGTTTAATAAAGTGTTCTTTTATAGCTCTGTTAGGAATCTTCTTTACTCATTTAACTATGCATTAAATTACTACATACTATTAGTCACATTTCTGATCAGAGATCAATACTACATTAAGTGAATTTTTGCTCTGAAGAAGAAAATAAATACAAATCTATTTTACTTTTAAGATAAAACTAATAGGAAACATTTTCAACTATTCAGAAAGAACAGAACTTCAGTGGCAATATTAATGATGAAAACAACAATTTCACATTGAAAAAACCTATACAAATAAGAATGGTAATGGCTAGCATTTTTTTCAGTTTTTGCCAGCAACCTCAGAGACCAGATGCTAAGCACTGGAAAATATTTATTCCAACAGCAGCATCTGGTACTTTGCATAAGCAATTTTGTTTTACAGTTCTAAAGCTGCTTCTGGGTCTGTTACATGGTTAATCTGATGGGCTGATTTATTCTCCTGAATACCATATGCCAGGAGCTAGAGGTGCAGTGAACTGTTTGCTATTATACTTGTATTAAAAGCAGATTTTAAAATCTGCTGAAAATTACACACTTTACTACGATAAAGCTTATGATGACGATGAGTGACTTGCCTTAAAATAGCACCAAAAGTCTGCTGGACCACTAAGAGCCAAGGCTGGCAGATGCAATGCCAACCAGGTAATGTTTCAAATTTTGTCACTGGATACTTAGTGTCTATTGCTTTTGCATGTCTTCTGGTTGGTTGATTGGTTGGTTGGTTGGTTGATTGGCTAGCTGGTTTGCTTGTTTTGGAGTTTGGGGTTCTTTTGTTCATTTGTCGGCTTAGGGGTTATGTGGTTATTGAGGTTTCCTTCCTTCTGTACCTATGAAGGTACCTTCAGATAAAAAGGAAAATTATCAAGATGAGCAGAAAAAAAAAAAAAACCTTCTTGGAATAACTACAAGGGTTAAAGGTGAACATAGAATGAATTGTTGACTCCTTTAAAGTCAGAGAATAAAATGTAAATATTAACCAACAGAAAGTCATGTGAAACTGTTGCTCAGGATTTTCAGCATATTCCATCTGCAGACAATGAATCTGTGAATAGTCAGCCTTCCAATAGAAATGGCCTTCCAGTAAAAGTTTTTATATTTTAATAATAAAAAAATCAGGTTTCAAAAAGGTGAATGGATATCCACCTTTAGTAACAAAGTTTATAAACAATCTAGTTACATAACATTGGGATAGCAGATTAATGTGAAATATATATCCCAAATATATTTATATATATATATGTATCCCACCAGAGGGTGGAAAACTGTAGTGTGCTACAGTAAGCAGAAATGTTAGACGAGATGCTATGCATGTTTTTCCACTGAATGTGTGTATTTTCACATGCAGAATTTTGACCCATCACTAGTTTTCACAAGTGTAATTTCTTGAAAAGAGCTCATAAAATGCAAATTACATATGCATATTTGGCAACAGTATTCCTTGCACAAATAAAGCCTTCCAAGAGTCAATAAAAGTAAAAAGTGAAACCCCCATGTAAAAAGGACTATCATAGAAGGCTTTACCATCTTATTCTGTATCTAAATATTCCAACCTTTGAAGCAGTTCATGCCCTTAAAGAAAAACTAGCTATTAGTGATTAAGTCAGTTAGCATCTTCAGAACTCTGCTTGAAAATGTCTGAATAGGTCAAATGTGTCTGGAATTGACAGGTAAAAAAAAATGTTTACACCTTGAAAAAGCCTTTTATTTTGAAAAGCTCTGGAACTAGTTCACTATTGGAAATCAAAATGAAATTAACATATCTATATTGATAAGATCTGGAGAGGAAATATTTTCTCTTAATCATTTGCATACAGAGGACCTGATCTCACTACTTTCAAAACTATTTTACACAACAAATTAGGACTTTTGTCCAACTGTGTCTTATATAAGATTTCTGAAAACAAACCATAATGCTGGCTGATTGCTCCTCCTAACTTTAAACTAAAGGTCTACCTGTTCCTAACAGAGCATAAGGCATTGCAGCATGACATTGGAATTGTTCTCAGTTATTTTCAGATTTTCAGACCATTTACCACCACAAGTTCATTACACTGGGCATTTCCCACTGCACAGCTTTACAGTTCTATTTGCTTGAAGCATTTCAACTAGTGACTTTAGATTATTAGCCAAGTCATAATAATCAACAGCAAAGGTGATAGCTGACCATCATTTATTTAAAATTAAAATTGCACAGGATTAAAAATAATTTTTAAAAAAGAGGAGAAAAGTAGGAGTCATTTTGTAACTAATAAGTTATGAAGAGTGTTCTTCTCCACTTTCAAGTCTTGCAGTATGATTAACCCCACTTCTGAAAGAGCAGATACTCCAGACAAATCTTTTCCTATCACTGACCTTTGGGATATTTCCTGCTAAGATTTCCTCTAGTGTCAAATAGAACTTGAAACTTTATGCATCAGAGTTGTTCGGTTTTTTTCCTAAGTGGAAGCAGAAATTTGAGTTTTTCACCCAAATCCTAAATTTTATGAACTTTATAGTATCATCATCATTGAGAATCTCTGGCAAATTTGGCAGAAATTAACCATGACTAAGAGCAGAAAGTCTCAAATATAAAAGCAATGTAATTTTGTACACTTTTCTTTACACAGGTAGGTCAAAAATAAGCAATGTGAAACTTGGAGGAGTGGATGAGGGGCATCGTAAAGGAGGGAAGGGGGATTTTGTTCCCCATCCAAGACACATTTTGTCTTGCATGATTAAAGAATTTAGAGTGCTAAATCCTTACAAATATGTAGACCTTCCTAAAGTCATAGCTGAAATAATCTGAAAATAGCCAGCCTCCTCTCAGTTCCCAAAATAGCCATCATCAGATTTATTAATGAATGAGAAATCAGAATGTCATCTTATAATTCCTAGTTTTTCCTTTTTATGCATACTGCTGCATATCTTACTGTGTACTCTAGGTAGGGAATTTCTCCCTCTGTATCACACCTCATGCATCCTATCTCTCAAACAGATTGTAAAGCAGTTGCATGATGTCAGTTCTTAGTATTCTTTTCATTCAATATCACATGCATTAAGATAGAGATCTTAATATTGAAATAATATTGAAATTAATATTGAAATTAATATCAATTAGAAACTTGTCACACTTTTTAAACTTGCAGTTCAGAGAAGATACTCAAAATGTATAAATACATGCTTGGATAAATGCTTCAAATACTGTAGGATCTTTTTGGAATGGGAGAGAAAGGAAAGCAAGGATCACAATGAAGGAAATTGCCATGACGTATCTCAAAGCACATACACAACAGATGTTGCTAATGGAGAGAAGTTGTAGGCAGAGAGGCACAAGGCTCTTGGCTGCCCCATGCTAAACCTGTGTTATACATTGCCTATTTTTATACTTTCTTCAAGTCAATGTTTTGCCAGACACAGAAATTTTGCATTCACACAGCCCCAGCATACATATAATTTTCAACTCAAGACTACTTATGAAATAATATCATAAAACTAATCTTACCCACAGGAAATGCATGAAGTTTATATCAATTTTCATTACTTCAGAGCTGCACACTTGTAAGCCAGCAGTGACATTATACAGGAACTTAAACGTATTCTAAAAGCTTTCACAAAAATGAGAAGTTCAAAAGTCAAGCAAATTACAGATTTCATAACACCTCTGTCTTAATTCAGTTAAAACCTTTCATTATTGTACTGGTCTAATGCTGGAGAAGTTGAGATGTCTTTTTTTTTCTTTTTTTTTTCTTGTTGGTTTTGGTTTTGGTTTAGATTTTGGGTTTTTTTAATGCCAAGACAATTCTGAACAGCAAGTACAGTGGCATAGATAGCTCCTGGAAATTCCTCATTTTAGAGTGTTACCAGTCGAGTGAGTAAGTAAATAAAGTGCCTCTGAAGATTACAGGGCTTTCTTAAATCCTGGTTGGTGAGTGGATTTCACTTCTTCCCACCTGTTTGATTTATAATGTATAAAACTATCAAGATGTTGAACTGTTTCTTACATGACAAATTGCAGTGATATAAGAAGATGCAACTCACAAAAGCTTTAGTGTGCTAAGCACAAAATAATTGAATAAAACATTAAATTACTATTGCAAAAGAAATTCAGCAGAGTGCAGAGGGCCAGTGTTGGATCCATGCATCAGTCAACTCCAACGGAAGTATCATTTTGAAGTCCTGTGTAGAATGGCTGCTTTACCATCCACACTAGAAGAAAAGCATCCCACACACATCAGACTCAGTTGAGTCCATCCTTCCTCAGTCCCAGCTGCTAGACATTTATAATGTGATTTAATCTAGTTGTCTGAGCTTTGTTTTTGTTGGGGTTTGTTTGTTTTTGTTTTCTTTTCTTTACTTTTGCTTTTTGTAATCAGTGAAATAAGATGGATAGACACAGAGTACAGAACATTAACATTTAAAAAGGGTGGTGCAAACTTTCCACGAATTTTATTTCTTAATTAAGTATAAAGACACCCTGGAAGAGGAGTACATACCTACTTCTCCTTAGCTGGTTAAGCATATCAAATCATTCTTCTCATTCTGTAAATTTTTTCTTGCCCCTTGAACAAATGTAAGGTTTAAAATACAGTTTAAAAATATGCCACAAGTTCACAGGAAGTAAACTAGCTAGTAACAGTTTTATGTTAAAAAATATATAGTATGTATGGTTTGAGGGTTTTTTTTCTGTATGCTTAAATTAACAAAATACTTGCAGGTTTTACATATTGATTTATCTTTTAAAATATCTAGGGTTTGTCCCATATTGTTAACAAGACTTTCATATGATCAATTCTTAAGCAGAACTCCCAATCTTTCCGTTTTGAGGAAACCCAGAAGTGACATCACATAGCAGTTATCTTTCTCCTTGACAGCAATAATATTGAAAAAAGCCACTTTTGAATGAAACTTTGTATAATTTATATTATTCAGTTTTAATTAATAATACTGTGTAAATTACTCTTCAGTCTTAACCTGCAGCAAGTCATCTAAGATTACATTTCGTGTCCAGGATATCTGGAGAATACTAATATTACCTCAGTGAAACATGATGGGGAACAGGTGAAGTACAAAACATGCTATCTCCTCTCCAAACCTATATATACTTCCAATTTAAAAAATCATATAGAGTTATTTTATCTTTTTTCAATTGAAGACCATTCCTCAAAATAGGAAACTATGATTGAAGACTTAAGGGATCTCACTCTGGATTTATTCAAGAGTGGCGAAACATCTGCAGAATCAGAGGCATTATAGAAGCCATGTTGTCCCTTAAAATATTCTGACAATCTGTCCAGAAACTCATATAAACTCTATTTTGAATCAATCACTGCAGCAGATAATATTCTAAAAACTAATACATAATTTTACATTATATATTAGTTTTGATCATCATTGGACTTGACATAACTTACATAAATTTCAGTCGCTGTGTAAAAGTTTTAGTAAGCAAGACCAAATAAAGAATTTACCCCCCAAAATAAATAAATATATATATGTATACGTATAAAGTTAGTCCCCTCAAAAATGAAGAAAAGTATCTGGTTTTGGTGTGAGAGGAGAGACTCATTATCTGGTGGGGCACAAAAGAATATCACCATTAGGTTGTGCAACTGTTTACATGAACACTATGCATCATGGACCACAAATATTTAATTGCAAAGCAACTAAGGTCGTGGATCTTGATCATGATATCACACTTTACCACAGTGCAGTTACAAGAATAATTGAACTGATGCAGGTATAAGGTGCTCTCAAGCAGCCAAGGAAAAAGCTTTTATTTGTACTGCACCTCATGTTAACTATCTGAGTTTCTGTTAATATATTTTGAGCATCATTTTTATGGCATATCCATGTGAAAAAAAATTAATAAAGTAATGTTTCTCTTAAAAGGGTTATGTCATAATAAATATCAATGCACTGGTAGTATTTTTGTCTGTTCATTGTCATGACATGATTATTCTCTACTAGAAACAAGTCCCTGGAAATGAAAACTCATGCTGTTCTATCCCAAATTAATCAGAAAAAGTAAGCATAATTGGAGAAAGAACAGCCTGGCAAGGGAAGTAATCAAAAAAAGTCAGCACTGCTGCAGACACTCAGAACATGAGTTGCAATTATGTTGAATGATCTTGTAAAACACAAGGAACCACTTTGGCTGACAGATGCACAGTGGTAATGTTACTGCCATTGACACAGCTTAAATAGTTCTCACTTTTGATATTTAAAATCAATATGCAATTATTTAATTTGTACTTTGAATAAACCTTTAAAACCTTCAAGGTTTGATACTACATCTCAACTGAGAGGGAATCAGAAGTAGAGGTCTTAGTTTCAGCTTTCATTCCAAACTTGTGGAATATTCATCCATTTTCAAATATGGAAATATTTTTGCCAGTATGCAGATACCTGATAGTAAAGTAGTTTCCTTAACTTAGGCTAAAATAAATCTGTAAAGCTACCTCTGATGTAAATATCTGTATTTTAAATGTTTGCTTGTCATATAAACCTCATTCACCTGGACTGTACTTCTCAGGTTTTTTGCATCTTCTGGCATCCCCTGATTAATCCCTATATCTAGAAATGCAGTTGTGAACTACACCTTCTCCCAAAGGCTGGAGTTTTCCAGGTTGTTTGTAGAAATGCTTCTTTGAAACCCTTCACCAACTCTAAATGTAATAAGAAAAGCCATGTAAAGTTGTCAACAGAAGGTTTGGGTTTTTCTCTGGGTCCATGAACCATTCAGTATTTTTCTTACATCTTCAAATTCTGTTAACTAAAAGTCATAAGATTGGAGAAAATGGGGCCATTTAATTCCTGGTTGAATAAGCCATACTTACTATTATTTCACATCATTCTCTCCTCTGTTATTTTTGTTCCTTCAAAGGCTTTAGCACTTCACGTGTTCTATTGGCTGTCCAGTGAGACCATGATTATTAGGAAGCAGGTCCTTCTGTCATGTCCCAAAATCATCATGGCTAAGCAAATAGCTGGAGGAAATTCAAAGAAAACATACAGCATCATGCATTAATATTTCATTCATTATGACACTTACCAGCAACAATTCTCAGGCTCAAGCTTTCATTTATCTACTTATATGAATATACAAGTATGTGCACAGGAAAATTCACACATTGAATATTGGGAATTATAAATGTGTTCCTCTAACTCCTGAAATCATCTATGTAGCATAAATAAAAATGGTAAAAAGGTGTTTTAATCTTCAAAGTATTACTATGGTGCAGTATTTTTTATAGAATCAATTCTCATGAAATCTCAGTTTAATTTCTTTTTTCAGAGTTTGTGGTTTACATTATTAAACTATATCATAGTTTAGCATAGGATTGATGATTTAGCCTTGTGAAATGAAGCAGAGGATGGAGGGAAGGTACTTACAAGTTCAGCTGAATTTGTATTTTTTTTTCTTTTTTTTTTTTTTTGTTTTTGATTGCTTTGTTTGGTTTGGTTTTGCTTTTTGTTTGTTTTCTGAAGACTGCCATTAACAACTAATTTTTTTTTTTTTTGACTAAATGGCTAATATAAGGAATAGGATGTATTCACTTCTGTTAAGTAACAGTAACTATCTCTTGGGTGACCGCATCTTGTGGTTTATCTTAGAAACAGTCAATACATTTTAATATCCATTATTCCTTAGTGTTTCATTAACAGATGATAGTCCTAGATTAAAGAGACATGCACAGAGAGAGAAAACTGAAGCTGCTAAACTAAAAATCATACTCAACAGTAAGTCTCTGTAGAGCTGGACCATATTGCTTTTAAAATTATAAACGAGAAATAGCCAGGCTTGGAGAAATAAACAGAAAGTGACCACTGGAATGTACTGTTTACTAATCCTTTCTCTGTCGAAGATTTGCAAAGAAGTTCTCAGCAAGTCTCTTCAGTCTTCTGCTTTTCTTTCTCTGGAGAGCTCTAGTAATAAACCTTGCTCATTCTCATGTATGTGAAATATCTTTTTCAGACAATATTTCTGTGAAGTTTATAATAAATTCATAAAGACAGTAAAAAATGCACAAAATGTGGTTGACTTCTTTCATTCTTTCAAAGGAAATAAAAACATGCCTCTGGTACCCATTACCTACATGCTTACAGAAACAGCCTGTGACAGGTGTGATATGGGTACTTAACAACCTTGTACAGATCCCTACATTTTTTAAATGGTTCTCAGCACCAAAAGTCCTAACTCTGCCTGAGAGAGCATTAGATAATCAACTGTACTTTTCCCAAAAAGTGTGCACAAGTTTAGCAGCATGACAGGCATTGACATTAATGGGATTTTGATAGCTAAATAACACTACACTGACTCAAATACATATTCCTCACACATTCCAAAGTCATGGCAATATTTGTTATGGGGACTATAGAAAGTGGATGGTAAATTACACTTTCAGAATAATTATTAGTCCTTGGTTCAATAAAATATTTTTCACCTTTCAAGAATTTAGGACAAGTTGTATGACTGAGTTTTTAGATGCAGTAGGAACTTGGCACAAGTGAAAAACACTCAAAAGCAAAACAATGGAACAGAACAATATCTTGGGGGTGCTTCACATGGCAAGGTTTTGTTACACATCATTTCCAGAAAACACAGGCTGACATTTGTACAACCTAATATTATCCACCTCAAACTGAGATTCTGAATAAAAGCAGACAAAACAACAACAACAAACCCACAAACACTTCTTCTGCTTGTTTGAGCAAAAGATCTAGGGTCTCTATCAATTCACCATGAATTTTATAAATTATCATTAGAAAAATAGTTTAACCACATGGAGAACCTTCAATTAGACACAGATGTACCAAAAATGAAGCTATCCTTATTTGTATTAATATTTCTGCTTAATATGAAAGAAATTAGAAAATCATAGTTTTCAAAATTAGCCACTTTCTAGTCTTTATTTTAAGGTCTAGCAAAAGCATGGGAAGTCACTAAAGTCTGAAATCATGACGTGTTTTGTTATCACAGTGCCAATGAGACTTAATTCTTACTCTGAACATATTTGACTGATTTACAGAGTGTCATTTTTCTTCCACAAATGGAAAGACATTGTTTAGTCCACTGGAAGACAAAGGTAGTTCCTGGTGTCATTGAAAATCAAGTTTTTCAGCTGGTTGTATTGTGAAGAGACTAATGTACATAAAAGACTCCCAAAGGCTGTTGAAACTGTTAAAACAATGTCCTTGGCCTGCTTATGACTTACAGGGGGCACAAATGTGGCTTGGGGATTAGGCAGACAGGCATGGCATGTGCAAATCTTAAATTGTCAATTAGCATCATTGAACCACTAGGAGAAACTCCAAGGGCGAAAGAAAGGATTAAAATAGATAGTCCCTACTGACTGTCTCCCAAGATATACAGTATGTCTGTGGTTCATGACACTTGAACAACCACCTCTAAACATTTTGATCAAATCATATCCAGGCTTTACTTACGTTTTATGTTGGGAAGTACTGCCCAGACATAATAAACTGAGTAATAATTATTAATAAACTGGTATTTCTAATGAAATTTACTTATTTTTGATGGAGTTGATTGTACACCACTAATCACACAGAGAAACGGAAGCTTCCACAGTCTACCTACTTTCTATCTGTCACTGTTGGCCTTTCTTAAGGTATCTTTTACAGACTCCATATCCCATACGGCTCTAGCACGCATGCAGAGCTATAATCAAGGGAAAATGTTTGAAAATGCTCCTGAATTAAATAAATACTTCTCAAGTCACATGTAGCCTATTGTGGAAGTTAGTGGATTTTTCTCTGGCAATGTCAAGTGAAAGACTTTTGCAAATCAAAATAACAAACATTTCCAATTAGTGTCACAGTTTTTGGATCAGAGACTAGTCCAGCTCCATCGCTGTTTTGGGGGGAATTTTTAATCTTTGAGTAGGAAGATCAACAAATTTATTTTCAAAAATAAACTAAAGAATGGTTTCTGTAATAAGAAAAAATTGTTGTGTTAAGAAGTAACATTTCTCTAATTTGAGTTAAAGGGGACATATGACAGTCTTTTAAAATCCTTGTAAATAATCTAATACTGTTTTTTGACTTGATTTTTCTCTCTTTGTTTATGGTACTGAATTATTTTGGTCCAGGAGAGCCAGTTATGCATAAAGAACCATTCTATGATGAATTATATACCTTAAAGTAAAGTATCTTTCATGAATAGCAGCAATACAATACAATGATTTATGGTTCTTCTCAGGGAAATAAAATTGCAAAGATTAATGAAGGGGGGTTGAGTGCAACAAAATTTAAAAAGTATTTGAATAGTTCCTCTTATAAATTCAACCTCAGAAAGTTAAGTGAGGTTTTTCCCAAGAACAAAAGCCAGTGTCAGCTAACCTACAGGGATATATTGCTTTAAAGTTGTCTTGTATCCAACATCCATTTCATTCTTACTAAGATTACCAACTGCAGTAGTAAAAAAAAATGAAAACAAATGTGAAAAAAAAAAAACCAACAACCCAAATAAAATTTAAAAATCAACAAACCACAAAGAGTTGTGTGTGATGGTGTGATGGTGCATTCTTCCTACTTCACATATGATCTCAAAAATTCCCATTAGCCCTTGGCCTTTATGCAACAAGCTGGGCAGTGAAGCGGCCCTCAACCATACCAGGAACTCTTGCACAGAGAAGATTGGGCAGCACTGGCCATACTATGGACTCCTGTTTCCTGACAAAGTGAGGAACAAAAAGGGGAATAATCCATCATTGCCTGACAGCCTTGGAACACTTGTAGCTTGAGTGTAATTTGAGAATTCCGGGATGGAAATTTCCTGATGTCTAAAGTCAAGTGTCCCTCAGCTGTGTAAATATCAAACCTAAGTGAGGCCCTTTGAACTCCTCTGGACTGTAAGAGGCTGCACCAGCACCTCCCTCTGAGTGGAACTCCTTTCGGAACCAGTAAACTCTCAAGCTTGTGAAGTTCAGAGGTCCATCACCAAAAGCTGACAAGAAGCCCTGGGCCAGCAGCCCCCCACTCTTTGAGGCTCAACCCTCACCTATTTATAAATGCCAAGTTGTTAGGTGTGAGTATTTCACTGAAGTAGAAGGGAATTTTTAACATGCATATAACTTTGTGTCTGTGTGAAAATATGCATGAATTGATTTAGATAGCTTATAGCAAATATAGCATGAATGTTACCATCTTGGATCTGTAAATAAGACAGTGTGGTGGTTATAGTAAATCCTATTGATTGATTTTGTAAATGTTAAATTAGTCAGTGATTAAGTGCTGCTTAAGTCCTTTGATCTACCTTAAAACTGATCCACATTAATAAATCACTGAATAAACCTCAGACCGCTACTAGATCAGAAACTGTGAAAAATCCCGTCTGGTTGAACTGTGCTGATACTTCTTCAACATCATATTAAGATCACTTTTTGGGGATATCTCAGGCTGTGACGTTCAGGGTGATGCTAATTTGATATTCCCCTATATGCTTCATCCTATCAACAGAGAGAACCCTGCCATCCAGCTCTGTTCAGTAACATTTTTCAAATTTATATTAAACCTGCTTTTCCTAATAGCTTTGATAGTGATTCTTTAAGTGAGCTCAACACTCATTAATGACAGACAGTAGAAACATAATTTTAAAATAATACTTTCTTTTAACTAGCTTTAATATTGGTAATTTAAAAAGGCATTATGAATGACATAGAGCTTCTTTGATGAACAAATGCACGGACACATTGGTACATCCAGAGTCCATCTAATCTAAATCAGAGAGTTCACGATAAAGACAGAAAACAAAGAAATGTATGAGCTTCAGTAAACAACTCTTTAAAACATCTGTCAAGATGACAAGCATACTTTTCTAGACAGATGGGCATATCACAATGAACAAAAGAACAAACAAAAGTTGGGGTGACTGTAAAAAGTCCTGAAGGTACCTAAGAGTGCAGAAGAGATAAGAAGCTTAAAATGAATATATTCATCAAATGTTCAGAATAGAAAGTATGACAAGTTTCAGCTCTAATCATAGTTTAGTACACATTTTGTTTTCAAAAATCCTGTCATATTTACATCATCCTGCAAACAATTAATTTGACTTTTGAGAAGCTTTAGCATCTCACCTGTGAGTCTATGTCCACATTGTAGCATAAGGGTACAGAAACTAAATTAAAAGAAGATAGCTCGTCAGTTATTGTCTAATCCAAGTGTAGTCACTGCTCTGTGAACAGAACATCCACATAGTTCTGCCAGAGATTCCTTTGAGATGGTAAGATTCTAAAAGATTTCCTTAAAAAGGAAATATCTTCCATCACTTATGAAAAACCCTGCCTCAGGTCACCAGCATGTTGAGAAAGAACTTAATCTGTAGCACAGATGTAGTATTCTGCTTTCACATTCTTTAGTATCTTATCAAAAACATCTATAAAAATTTTACTATTTGTTTCCTTTTTGTAACAGTGACTAACAGATTAGGTGAAGTGTACAGGTTTCTTTCACATTTTATTTCACATATTGCCAAAGAAAATATAGAAATAATGAGAGGTGAGAAAAAGAAGGTATAAAAAACAGTACACCAATAGACCAACAAAAATAGTCAAAAACATGGAAGTCACATATCAAAGACATTAGAAATGTTTTCAGGTTTAAAATGAAAGCTCATTTTTCTTGATGTCTGATAATTTTTTTAAAAGTCAAAAAATTATTTTGATACAAATTGCCCCTTAAAGATCACATAATCCATGTATTTACCTTTTTCACTAGATTGTATTGCTCAAAGCCTTATCTAATCTGACTTTGGACGCTGGAAATTATCAGGTATCCACAGTTTCTTTGTTCCAGTTCCACAAGCTTCACTTGTCCCAGTGTCTCACCATTGCCTTCATAAAGGTTCTTCCAGTTTAAAACCAGTCCCCCCTGTCTCATAACTACAGACCATGTAAAAAAACTCTCTCTTTTTCTTATAATCTGCCCTTAAACAATATAGTAGCAAGGCTCTGCAAGAAAGGCTATAGTAAAGTCTTCACACAACTTTCACTTTTGCAGGCTGAACAGTCTCAACTTCTTAAGCCTCTCTCCATAGCAGGGGTGCTCCAGCCCTCTGCTCATTTTCATTGCTCTTCTCCAGTCCCACTCCTCCCATGGTGGGGACCCCAGAGCCAAACACAGTACTCTGAGAGGGTTTCATGGGCAAAACCACTCACTCAACCTTGGCTACAATTCTTTCTGGGCTGCAAGTGCACATTATGACCAGATTTCCAACTCCCAGATCCCAAGTGACTGCAGGACTGCTCTTAATCTGTACATCCTTCAGACTGTATCAATATTGAAGATTACTTTACCCAGGTGCAGGACCTTGCTCTTGGTCTTGTTGAACTTTGTGATTTTAATGGTTGATCCAGAGGCAGAAAGGAAGTAAAAATGCTTTCTCTTAGAATTTATAGTGTCTAAGCAAGCACACTGTCCATGGACAATAAATTCTAACTGAGTTCTAAAGAGATTTGCACATGTATTATTAGAGGGCAAAAACTTCCAAAAATTCATAGATTAAATCAAAACTACTAGATGAATTATGTTCCTTGAAGTAATGAAATACTACATCAGCAATGAGCAGGAATATGTGTTTGTGTGCATATGTGTATCTATCTATATGAGTACGTAAGTACATATACCAATGCAAAACTCACATGTGTGAATATGTGAGTTTTCTCTGCAGGTTTATGTAGTCATATGTGTTCTTACGTAGAGTGAGATGTCTTGTCTTCATTCACAGGCTAGTATTTTATAGGTCCACTTGTAGTAATCTTATTTGGATGTGAGTCCTGGAACTTTGCAGCAATAGACAGTCGAGATCCTTCCTTTTGTTTAATGTAAATCATCTCTGTCCTAAAGCAGTATTCTTCATTCTTCTTTTGACTCTAAGGCTGAGCAAAACCAATCTTACATTCCCTACCTTTCTCACAGCAATCCATCCTTGCCTGAAGCCAGGAGAAGACCTGTGGATGTGTTTTAATTTTATGTGGGCTCTTGGGCTCTGTTGTCAGACAACTTCCAGAATGCCAAAGAGTGATCAGCTTGTATTTAAATCACTCCTGGTAGGTCTATGCCTCAAATGAACTTGCCTGACTCATCAGAAGACACCTATAGGCAAAGCATTTTATAAATAATTGCATCTTGTACAGTCATGTGGATTTGTTTGTCTGTAAATCTTTTGTGAGATTTAGCAGAATCCTGTTGGAGCAGACAGTCCCTAGACTAGTGTGATGATATATGGACTGGCTTATCAATCTGAATCTTAGACAAGAGCCTGTTTGCTTGCACTTCACTGCTTAAACATTTTATAGCAGGGAGCGGTAAATATCTTTTGACATGTTTAAAAAGGGGCATAATTTCTGTAAGAAGTCAGCTTTTTGTACCTCTTAGTATGGGAGTATGTACATCTGAGTATGTACCTCTGAGTATGGGAGCCACATGCAAATGTGACTTCATCTGTAGGCAGTTATCTCTGGCCTTTCCCAGGAGAGGAGAATTCTCAGCCTAAGACAGTGGGAAAGGCAAAATGGAGGACAGAAGCAGAGATACTCATCCTTGGAGAGAGTCTCAGAAAGGTCCAAGGAAGTCAAGTCAGACAATAAATCATGAGCATAAGGCAGAACAAGAACTATGCTCCATCGGTATATGTGTGATTAGTGGAGTAGGCAGATGCTAGGCATGAAAGTGTAGGAGAAAAAAACAAAACCAAAACCAAAACAAAAACATGGAGAACTCAAGAAGCCCTCCAGGAAGGACTGTTATGTGGATTCTTCTTTATACATATTGCAAGTTTCCTGAAGCAGCACTTTGAGTATGTTTTGAAGAGAGTTGCTGGGCTGGTGTATCTCTGCATAGCAGGAGAGTGACTCCCTGAAGTAAAACACTGTGAAGATAGAGTAGACAGAGATATTTTAGTAGCCAGGAAAGAATTAGAAAGAGAAATTTAGCATCAGATAACAACACTGGACAGCACATGGTACTTTGGAAGAAGCTGATGTCATAGTTTTGTAGAGAGAAAATAAAAGGAAAATAACAAAACAAGGAGGAGGAGAAAGTAAAACAAGAGCTCAACTTCTCCTTGAAGCCTACAGTTTCTGTGTTACAGACATAAACCATTAGGGGCACACAAGCAAAGCAAAGAATTAGATGCTGATGGATAAGAAGTCAGGTGTCTAGTATCAGATAGGACATGATGATAAACAGAAGAGAGGTCACTACTTAGAGTTAATAAAGACTGCTTTGCTATTCTGCAGAGTTTTTTAGGATTTCAGGTTTGTTTCAGGTTGCTTCATTTTCAGTACTGTGTGGGCACAGCCTGGGACACTAAATGGATGCAACAAACTAATTCTGGGTCATTCACACTTCAGAAATCTTCTAATCAAGAATTAACTAATCAAGTAGCAAAGACAATTGCTGACCACAAAGTCTGCTTGTTATTCTTCAGTTTCTCTCTTGTTCTGCTTTCTTCCATTTTTTATCAGGAATGTTATTGCATACCTCAAATAATTTTCCTAAAATTCTTCCTTTTTCATGAAAAGAAACTCCCAGTGGATTAAATTCAAGAATATTCAGAAAAATTGTGGTCAAGAAAGTAGCATTAATTTCTATATCTGCCTCAAAATTTTTCTGAAAAAAATTCTAAATCAGAGTTTGGGTACTGCTGAGAAAGAGAGAAGACAATAGACAAATCACCTGAAATAGAGAAGCAACTGTCCTGAATATCTTAAATATCTTGATTTAAGGCTTTTATTTCTGCCTGAAAATTTAGTTGTTACATTTAGTTGTTACATTTTCAGTTTGACTTCAGCATATGTTGTTTTTTAAACATTGTGGGCTTAAAAATTTGACAATTTGAAAGCCCCACTGGCATAAAATGACAACTCTACATCAACTCAGTGAGACTTTATCAGCAGGCAAGATACACCAAATGGGGCAGTGTTAGCAGCAGATGAGAAAAATTCATCAGTATTCAGGTAGTAAATTCTACAGTTGCTTTTTGTGCTTTTTTGAGTGATATTAGAAGATAATGTTTGAGTGATTAGTTATGTTACAAGGGTTAGTTAGATGTATCTTTTTTTCCCAAAATTCAGATTGAAATTATAGATGCAAAAATGAAAGTGCCATAAATGAATTTTCCAATTGTCATCCATTTACATGTAGAAGCATATGGTTCATATATATTAGTCATGCACAGACTGATGTGCAAAAATTTGTACATGCTTATTCTAATGGGAGATACGAAATCTAAAAGCTTGGAAACACCCTTGTAAAGGACAGATATTCACATTATAAAATGCCATTTTCTTCACACAGAATAAGAATTTGTAATTCAAACATAACACATGCTAAATCTTATTTATTTAACTTAAGCTCAGATTTCCAGAGTCAGATGCTTAGGATCATACATTCAAAATAATAGTGTAATTTTCAAAGTGAGAAAGAGCCAGAGATATTTAGGTTCCTAAAATCATGCTCTTTTGCAACCACATCCAGTTTTATATATGTACTCTTAAAGAAAAAGGAATTAAATTAACAAAGAACATTTTCTAATTAAAAAAAAAAAGCCACAGAATATAATTTTATGAGTGCTTTGCACTACTTGAAAGCTGTGAATTGTTTACCAACTGTACCAAGACTACTACTACTACTACTATTACTACTACTACTACTGTGAATGATGAAAAACACCTAAAGGGAGAAAAAGATTCCTTTCAGTAACACAAAAGGTACGATCTCTAGCACATGTTTTCAGATATGTAATTCAGCACAATAATTTCTTGCAAGCCTTACTATCATGCATAAAATTACTGTCTTTCCAAATGATGGGTTAGCGTTTACCCTGTTATGGTTATGTAAATGATATCACCATTTCCAATATTTTCAGCAGTACTGAACAATGAGATCACAGTATTTATCTCGGATATATATATGTCCACTAAACATGAACTTCCATTTCTGAAAGCATGTATAACTTCTGTAACTGTGTATACATATTTGGTTCAATTATGTGTCCCTTTTTTTACATTATTTTGTATCCACATAATGCGAACCAACAGGTTGAAATGATTCTTTAGAGTCCTTTTAAACATACAGGTGTCTGATTTGCATGTGGAAATACTAACAGAGACACAAGATACAAAAAAACCAAAAAAAAAAAAAAACCAAAAAAACCACAAAAAACAAAACCAAAAAAACCCACCAAAAAACCCAAAAAAAACCAACCAAAAAACCAGAAAGAAAGAAAACCCTCCACATGTTTGTGTATCTTCCTTAGGTTTTGGTTTTCTTCTTTTTTTTCTGATGTTTTATATCTTGTAGTACCTCTCACTCACTGTTTTTCTGTGCATTCACTTCTACACTCTAAACCTGCCACACCTTTTGCTTTCTCCACTAAAGAATGTGATAAACACATCATTGTTTATATGTTGCCTTTTTTCTGTAAAATTGCACTAAGTCAGCACGTCATGTTGACAAAGCGTAATTAATATGAATAATCCTTCAGGAGCCTTCCAATAACTCAATATTTACTAATATTGCTAATATAATGAGACATCACCTTAATTACTTCAAATTATTTGAACAGTTTTGAACCAAAATTTGCCAAGTCATTACTATCATATAAAATTCATCAAAATCCTCATATATACATCAGCAGAACTGAGCTAAGTTCACTTCAGAATTCTATAGTAAAGATCTCTGCATACGTATTATTTTTTAAATTATAAATCCATAAGAAAATATTATAAGAATACAATAACTGAAACCTACATGCAGTTGCTGCTCTTCATTAGGATCTCCAGGACAATGTTTCCTAAACTTCCTGGTTTCATACTTCATTTGGTATTCATATCTTCATGCCATCACATAATGATTTTCATGCTGAAAATAACACAAAATTTGCATTAAGTTTTTGGTTTGTTTTTTTATATAATAATTTAAAATAAAATACATAAAATATGCCCAGCAGCATTTAATTGACATTTTTATTAACATTTTCAAATTTTTACTTAACTTCAACTCATGGTTAAATTTGAAAAAAACACTACATGCTCTTACCCATCATAATCTGTAGAGTAATAGTTTTTCTTTAGAGCTTTGACCCCTTAGTCTCAGCAGCAGTACTCAGAGTTTGCTTATCTTGATTCACTTCAGCTCCAAAACATTAACTTGATTTCATTAAAAGAATCAGGGTAAGAAAAATATTTCTTAGTTGCTCTAATCTCATTTCAATGCAGTGCTTACCTTGCCAATGCTATTTTAACACATGTATCTGACTTTTTTTTAAAAAAAAAATAAAGTAGGATCAATTTCAATAGAAAAAAAAATAAGAAAAAGGATATCTCACCAATCATTAAAATTTTTTAATTTGGTAGTAATTTATCAACAAAGTACATAATCTAAATTACTTTACTTTGAGCTTCTTAGTTGCTGATAAATAGTTTTATCTCTTTATTCTTTGCAAACATTTTCATTTGTTTCATTGGCAGGCAGGAAAACACAAAAATACCACTTTCCAAGTTTTTTTATCAGTTTAATACCATCAAATATTACTGAGTTTACAATTGTGGACTTTTTAATCTCCATGCCAAACCATTATTTTTTTCAACAAACCTGTCCCAAAACCTAGTTATTTCTGTTTCTGTTTACTAGTAAGTTACAGTGATCATGAGTTAACACATTACCATTATTATTATTATTACTATTATTATTATTTTGAAGGCAAAGTAATTAAGTTTGTTGTGTAACTTTTGATCAGGGAGAATATCAAAACCATCCATCTAAAATTCAAACCTAAGCAAAATAGTAGTCTGTATTTCACAAGGGAGAAATAACAATTAGTGATATTTGTGTAATGCAATTTAGGAAAATATCAACTATTCCAGTTGAAAATAATTGAAAAACTATCTTCTTTGCCTTTCCTTTTCATAGGGCTTATTGTATTTTATATCAAAATTAATGAGATTCAAATAGTTTCCAGCAGCACTTTATAGGGATTTAGAAGAAAATCCTGGCATACCTCATTGCTTTGAGCACAGGAAAAAAATCCATATGATAGTGAAGTTGGCAAGACTGGAACAGTGTTAGAGGACTTTTTTCCTACATTCTGAAGTTTTCCCAGTAACACTAGGAGAGAGAGTGCAGTCACATCTATTGTTGTATTCTATTTTCTACAGCAATTTGGCTTTCATTTCATGTCTATGCCATTCATAGGAGTCTCTGACATTAACTTGCAACAATCACGATTAATTATTCCTTTTTTTATTACAAATTTAATTACCTCAGCTTTCCAAAAGAAAAAGATAGAGATTTATACCACTTATGTGGGGATTACAAATTGCATAATAAAGTTTAACTGTTCCCTCAGAGTGTAAGAGTAATATGTATATCTGAAATTGTAGCAGAGAGTTCACTGAGCTCAATAGAAGAGAAAAAAAAGTGGTAGTTCTACTACCAAAGTGAATCTACGCTGTGACATTTTCCTACTCTTAATGATTCAGGATCAATTACCATACTACACTCAGAATCACACATATTACACCTTTTCAAGAAGCTTTTCATTTCTCCTTCACCTACGTAATATTCTGTCCATAAATTGGTAAGGACATTTAGCCTTTGATCTGGAAAAGTATTTCATCTTGTGCATGATTTTAAGCAGCTGAATAATTCTACTGATTGCTGGATCCAGGCCATTATGACTCACCCAAAGACTTAATAGTGATTAAGACACTGAATAATGACCAGATGATAGGGACATAGCACCCGTTTTACATATTTCTCCTACAAAATTTTTTTGTGAATTACTTAAACCATGCCTTAAATTTGTCCTCAAAACTTTAAAACACTTGTCAAATAAAAGGTGTGAGACTACGGTCTTTCAAGTTTGTGAGGCAGTGAAATACTAATTGAATAGGGTCCACAGAGAAAGTCATAATAAACATGAATATTTTAGTCAGGATTAACTTAGACAGACTTCATGTTGAAAAGAATGGATTTTCAAAACCTGTAGAACTGCTGAAAGTAATGATTTAGGAGGTTAGCCTCATCTCCACTGAAAAGACTCTTATGCTTAAAAATTATCAAGGGAACTAAATGTTCCTGTTTAGAACTGGCCTGGGCTAAGAAAAGCTGTTGGAACGTGAGCCGTGATTAAGCCCAACACCACAGCAGCAATGTAGGTAACGAACCAATGTTAAACCTTTCCATTTGCATGGCAGTACTGTCACTAAGACACCACTAAAGGACTGAAACTAGTGGGATGTAGTGGCAAAGTATTAAAAACTTTAGAAAAATAAGTCACCCTTCTCTTTCTTGATACATAGACCTATGCAAGTATAAAGCTAGCTACATGCACAAATATGTAGATATGTGTCTGTTTGCATACGAAGGTGTGAAACAAATACATACACATACCAGTTTCTTTTCATAAGTCAGAATTTTTATCAAATAAAATGGTATGGTTTTAATTCTTCCATGTTCTTCAATGTTCCAAATTGTGGAATTGTTCTTAAATTTTGACTTTCTGTGGAAAGTGTGTATGGTACATTGTCACAAAGAAGAACAAAAGAGTTTGCTGAGCACTTATGGATAAGAAATTAAAATCTTTCCATCCAAATATATCACACAAGTCCTTTGTAGGAATGCATGTTGTCTGATGCAAATCAGTTGGAACAGAACCAGTTTTCTGTATCCACTTCTGATCAGGAAAAAACATCACAATACATAATGGAAAATTTAATCTGACCTGGGAGATTGAGGATATTAACATGGAGACTAAAGTCCTGAATTTAAAAGCACTGTCATAGCATTTACTTTTTATTTAACTTGGTTTTCTTTCCACACATACATGCACATGATTTGTTGGTTTGAGGTTTTCAGAAACTTTAGTTCTAGTTCAGAGATGTTTAAAATGTGTGTCATTTTTGTTTTACTGGTTTAAATGTCTGGTTTTACTCCTGAAAATGTAAAATTGCTACAGTCAATTAGCTACAAGAATGTATAGCTTTACTCTAAAATAATTCCATACAATAAATATTTATCTTACTTTTGAAATTGTGGGTGCCAAAGCTACTGAAAATCTGGTCACCAGTGCTAATAAAAGATATAATTTGTATCACTAGTATTAACATTTTTTATATGTGTATTTTAATGTTCAGTTTTATTTTAATGTAAAAAGTTCTAAAATATAACAGCTTAGCTTTGTTGTAAGAGATTTAAAGAAGTTTTGGTGCCTGACTCCTTGAAGTTTTAACCTCTCCTTGGCTTGAACGCTGTTGCTTGTCCCACCTAACTACCAACTCACAGATAAAAATCAGAGAGTTTTCCGCTGCTGAAGCAGCTCTTGCTCTTTGAGTGCCAAAGGAGCATTGATGTGTAGTGCAGCATGGACTTGTGAAGCATTAAGGGGACCTCAGGGTGCAAACAAAAATTGAGAAGGGCTGGAGGTGAACTGAAAAGACTTGCAGACCCACAACCTTGCATATCAAGCTGTGCTTGCAATTTTGACATCACAGGTGAGAAGGAAAATGGTGTCTGCCTGCTATCAGTTTTGAAGGTTTGGAGACTAGTTCATCAATTTTTTTTTCAATTTGGAGTGCATGAGGAGCTGTCACAGTAATCCTGTCTTCATGACACAGCACAAAATTTGGACACAAACCCATTTGCTGCTCCAGGAATGGGACAAGAGTGGGAAGGACTGAAAACCAGGATGCATGGCTCAGGCCCTCAGATATCTCCCAGTGAGATTTCAGTATTGTCAGTAAATGTAAAGTGTAAAAGGAAGGAAGGAAGAGTTTTTGTCTCATTTTTATCTCATTTTTTTCCCCTCAAGTGATGTCAGGCTTTCTATTTCCACTGCACCCATTAAGCTGTCATGTGTAATGTGGACTGGAATATATTTTCTTGCAATTTATTAATGCTATAGAAGAATGAGCTTTCTTTTCAGAGAAATGATGGGTGTCCAAGTAAGGAAGTGTTTTTGATGAGAGGTGTGAAAGAAAATCCTAAATAACTATTTGCAAGTATTATTGTTCACAAAAGTGACTGTTTTTTTGCATCAACTCCAAAATTCTACTCAGTAGTTTTCTCACAAACTGCAAATTGCAAAATATAACAGTGAGTTTTAGTCTCTGAGAAAGCTTAGGTACAATGAGAGTTTGTTAAGTTGCTTTCATGCTGATTTTTTATATGCCATTTCTTAATAGAAATGGTACCTAATCAATACCCTGGAAATGCCTTTAATTTTCTTCTTTTCCCTTTAAGAAATTTTTTTATTATAAATGGGATTTACATGAGTGAAGACATGAGCCAGCAATGTGTCCTTGCACTAAACAAGGCTAATGGTATCTTGGGCTGCAAAAGGAGTTGTGTTGCCAGCAGGGTGAGGTAGGTGACCTGTCCCCTCTACTCAGCACTGGTGAGGCTGTGTGTGTCCAGTGATGGGTTCCCATACTGGGCATACTGGAAGGAGACCAATGAAGGGATAAAAACATAATGAAGGGACTAGAGCATTTCTCTGAAGAGGAAAGTCTGAGAGTTAAGACTGTTCAGAGAAGGGGAGGCTCAGGAGCAACTTAAGTGACAAGGAGGAAGTGAGGCTTTTTTCAATGGTGCCCAGCGACAGGACCAGAGTGGATGGACACTCAGTGAAACACAGGGGTCTCCCTTTGAACCAGTAACATTTTCACTGTGAAGGTGTATGCAGCACTGGCACAGATTGCCCAGGTCAGTGGAATCTCCATCCTTGAAGATACTGAAAATTTCTCCGTGGTACTGGCACCTGTCTTTGGGTAGCCTTGCTTGGGTAAAGGGCTCGAACCAGAGTTTCTCCAGAGGTCCCTTCCAGACTCAATTATTTGATGATCACATCTTTAATAACTAAAGATATTGGTGGCATATAATTTTAAAATGCAGCCTAACATTGGAACATAACTCTCTAAGGTTTTATTCTGAATAACAGTCACTTAAAGGTTGAAGCCTACTTACAGAGAGCACACAAAGAAAATAAATGCAAAATTAACTTCTTGTATTTCTTGCTTTAAACAGTGTAGCTCTCTACATGTTTGGCAGAATTATAGAGCAAGACCAAAAAACTTCCCACAAGTTATGGAAGGCTTTCATATCTCTAAGGAGTATGGATTAGGGCACTGCACTGCCTGTAGAATCAGTATGAAATCAGTGTAAGTCTATTCTGTGAGAACGACCCAAAATCTTTCTTTCAAGTGTATTAACTATGTGCCTCAAATAAGCAGCAAAGTATCTGAACATAAAACTTCCCTACAATATACTCTTGGGAATTGTGCATATTTGACTGAGCTAACCATTATTTGGAATATCCTCTAGGAAACAGACATTGTAGAAGGAATGAGTTTCTAAATATATTAGTACTCAGTTTCTATTCATTTTATGCTGTGCATACATAGTCCACAAATTTAGATGGGGTTTCCTGTACATTCTTTCCTAGACCCAGTTAAAATACTTGGAAGAAACACTGTTTCTTGAAAGGTAATATTAACAAAAATGCTGCTGAGTGATACAGTTTGAAGTTCAACTTCCCTTCCAGAAAGAAAAAAAAAAAAAAATGGATTGGTTCACCAATGCAAAACTTGCAGATGTTTAAAGTCATATTTTAAATGAAAGTGTCTTTATGCTTACAGTAACATTAAATATTAGAGTTTGAAAAAAGATAGTAGAAAACTAAATCTGCACTTTTTGGCAGGGGTAGCCCCATATTGCCTTTATCTCTTCAGTAAACTGATGGCCTTGGAGAGCAGAGAGTAAATTCCAAATGTAAACACATGCCATTTCAGACATACCATTTTGATAGGTGTAGTGATGTATATTTTTGTGTTTTGATCCCCAGTGGTTTATTCCTTTTCCTCCCATGGGTTGTGGGTTTAGCCTAAGTTGTCCCCATCCATTAAGCTGTCAGTCTTCCCTGATACCTACCCTTTATTCCCAAATGTTCTCTGTCAATCCTCCCTGGTAGCAGCCCCTGCCTGGACTGCCTTCTTGGAGAATCCCCCATTCTTGGAGGATCCATTGGTTGTTCATATTAATTTCCTCCCATTAGCCTCCCCATTGGTTTGTGGTCTGTAAACCCCACCTTGTGTCCCTCCCCGGTCTTGCCCCTATGGGTCCCTCGATCTTAAACTCCACCTGATTCTGCTCCTCAAAACCCTGCCTTTGTCTGGGTCCTCGCCCCTGCTCTGCACTCCAGTTATGTTACAATTTATGTTGCTCTAATAAATTATTTTCCCAGACTTGCAGGTGAGGCCTGCTTTGCTACTTTCCCCACTCATCTTGTGGTGACTGCTCGGGCCTCTCAGGCCCCAGGGGCTGTGTCGCGTCCCAGCCGGGTGCCACACCACCAGGAGCACAGCGATGAACAGGGCTTTCCTCTTAATCCTTGTAAATGGTCCAAAAGGAGAACTTCATCCATCAAATAGTCCGGGCCAGGCTCTGGGTATGCTGGTATTTCAACCAGTAGCAAAACAACTCAGAATTCAAAGCTGCAGCACCTGCCATGCTCACAAGCAGCAAAAGTAGTAGTAGTCCTGCTACTCTCGTTCTGAAATCTTACAAGTTTTGCAATTGTGCCATCTATCTGAAAGAATTTGTCTCCCAGTTACATTGTGAAAATTTGGAGAATCTCATATGACTTCAGCTGAATTTTGCATCAGTCATACCAAAATAAAAAAATTATCTTTTAACAATACATGCTGGTAGACAGAAAAGCAGGAAAAGCATGTTTCTGTTCTCTAGTTCGTACCAATAACCTGCTCCTTGTTATAATTTTCCCAAAATATAAATAAACTGTCCAATAAACAAAAAATGTCCATTGTGTATTTCCTTTGGTTCAGTATCTTTATCGGTCACCATAAAGATAAAACTATGACTCAGAAAACGTTGATCAGTAGTGACAATTTAAATCACATTGTTCTGAAATTGGCTATACCAAACTATACAAATAAAAATCTGGATCAGTGAGGCAATAAGTTTTTTATTTATAACTTCATTTATTTGTTTACTGTCCTGAATAAAAATAGTTCTCTCCAGAGTATGAAAAACTAGCACTACTTCCAGAGCAGATTAAAAAAGTTGTCTTGAATCTAATGAACTTAACCCTTTAAAGAAAGATTTTTTTCATTATGGACCAAATAAAAGGAAAAAAAAAATAAATTATCTCTTGACTTAAGTTTCTGCATTGCCTCCAGATAATGCTGAGTGACACCTAGTTTAATAGATTTATGGATCAATCATATATCACTATCTGGTTAGAGTATGGGCTTGTTTTCAGAGGGAAAAAATTTGCATAATCAGCTTGAGAGAAGATGGAGGTCAAAGAAATTTTATGCTTTTTACTGCCACTCTTACAGGCATGAATACTCTTCACAGTGAAGAGGGAACAATCTTTCTCAATCCAGGCCTTGATTTAAATGACTGGTGGTCCTAATTTTTGGTTCAGGGAGTTAATAAGAATTCATCTCATCTGTACAAGAATTTCTAATGTGAAGCTGACCTGGTTGCTAGAAGCTGACAAAATCCAAATAAGCTGCACAGGTGATGTGGGAGCTCCTGAAATCAAATCTGGCTTCTGCAAAAATCTCTGCAGTGCCTTTAAAGCTGGGTAAGATTTCTGAGGTTATCAAACTTTTGGTTTGCACAACTGTAGGGCAGAATTGTAAAGGCAGAGGTAAACCAAAAATCATTTTTAGCTTGCCTAGATTTTCAGTGATCACTGATAGTCAAATCTTGTAGTCATCTCCAAGAATTCTCCTACTGCCATTGGCAGGCACTTGTTTTTCAAATATAAATATAAAAATAACATAATGTCATAAAATGGGAAAATCATAGGAGCAATATTCCTTTGCAATTATCTTTTTATTCTGTGAAAAATAACTTTTCATGTACAGTGCAGAGTAGCATTTTTTTCTCCAAAGAAACTAAAAATAACCCTGTTAGAGATGGTCATGGCAGACAATAGCTGGTAATAGTTGCAGAAAGAGTAATAACATCCATGTGTAAACACACAACAATACAATCTTCAGTTTCATAAGTACATACCACTTTTCCTTGCCTCATTCAGTGTTCAATGTTCACATAATAAACCCCTATTGCAATGATTTGTTTAATCATATTCATTCAATATGGCCTGGGGCATATTTCCTGCATTACTGTGCTATACATTGAATTTTTGATTTATTTTCTAACAAGTTTTTCCTTTAAATTCATTGCTAAAGTAAGTGAATGCATGTAATATAAATTAGAAAAAATAAAATTAGTAATATTAATTAATTTCTTTTCACAACTCTGTGTATAATTCCTCTTTTACATGCAGACTGCATTTACATTGTTTAGGCCAGAAGCAATCACAGGCTCAAATATGACATTGCTACACTGCTTAATTTAGGAAGCCTGCAGCTGGGATATATACATATCCTGTAGTGATTTGCCTTGTTAAGTCTTTCCAAAAGAAACCTCCACTAATTTACCTGCTTTCCATGAAATACCGCTGCAAGACATTCTGGAATACACAGGATCAGTTTTCATTGTGATTGGACATACTTGTGATTATAGTGATAAATTTACACAGCTACTAGTGGCATAATTGGACCTAGCATAATGAGTTATCTTTGAACACTTCATAATATCTTCATAATATCTTATATTGTCAGAGCATTGTGTCAGCTGCTGCAAGGGCTCAGACCCTGAGGCAAATTACAGACCCTGAGATTAAATGAGGACCCTGCAAAATGAAAGACGTACAAGTTCTGGCCACCCGCAAAAAAGTTGAACTTGAATGAAATGTCAGTTATCACAAAGAAACCTTCAGACTAAACAAAAATAATCCAGAGCAATTTTCGTGTCCAAGTGTACTCTTCATATTTTCTATAATTCTACTACATTGAATGCCTTCAAATTTTGGCAAGGGGGTGGATTAAACGGTTTTAAGGAAAAGGCAGTTTGATTTTTTTGGAACATAGTTTGCTGGTCAAAAATATCTACTCAAAACCACTTCAATAAGCAGCCATCATATCAGGCTAAATTAGAGTGTCTTATCTAAGTAGCTTCCATTTTTTCCTTAACATATCTGTCATGGCTGACTGTGCACTATTTAGCAGTGAATGAAACTGTACATACTGTTTCAGTAGCATCTTTATGAACTCAGAAAGCTGCAGAAACAATGCAGAGAATAGTATAAGATATTTTAGGAATGAAAATGGAATTGTTTGTAATTTAAAACCAAGATATTTTTACTATTGACTATGTGGGTGTAGAAGAAAAAGAGAGAGAGATCATATCAAGAGGCCAATCTACCCTGATGTAATGAACTAGGAAAAGATCTTTCTTATTTCTCTCACTTGTCATTTAACATGTCTGCACATGCTGGTTTTGTAAAGAATTGTTTTCATCTGCTATTTTTTGTGGTGTTTTATGGCCAAGTGGATATATTTGAACTTGCAGGAAGTAGTACAAGTGAAGCGAGCTTGGGAAGCTGTGGATCTATTGGCAGGATTTATATATTTGATCTGTATATGATAAACAGATGGTCTCCATCAAAAACTTCTCAGGCTCCAAGTTTCTTGGAAGTGTTACTATACACCTACACAGACCTTGCAGAATTATTTTTACACATGCACTGTAGTTTATCACATTCCAAACAGATCCATTCAGTTCCACATGTGCAAACCACCTGTGGAGCACACGGACAACAGATCTGATGTGTTTCTTGAGACAGTGGGTCTGGTAGCCACACTTTCATTATGAAAGACTTTATTTTTAGAGTATACAATATCCTATTTCCTCCCTCTAGCATAATACTTTTGATAATGAAGTACTTACATTTTGGGGTTTTTTACTATGTTAATAACCATAAGCTGATAGATAATTGTTTTATATCACAGTAGAAATACATTCTCAAGAATTCAGCAACTAGGGCTGGAAGTTTTTAATGCAGGACATCACTCCAAAATGCAAAACTTTTCCAAAGCTATTGTTTTTATTTTAATGCTTTATTTTGTTTATGATACATGTTGTTTGAACATCTAATACAAGCTTACCTAATTGAAATCCTTTCATTTCTCACACAAGTATTTTTCTTTCGTTTCTACTATCCCCATGCATGGCATTATAAAGACCTTATCATTCTAAAATATAAATAGCAACTTTGTCTTATTTCCATCCTTTTTGACATTCCAGGGTACATTTCAAGATTTTCTTTCTGTGGAGGGACACTGGATAAATCCACATTCCACAGAGATCAAAGATAATACTTGTTTGCACAAGGTTTGCGTGGAAACAGAGGAGGGCATCACAGTGCCTTTGTGAACTGTTCAGAAGCAGGAACTGCTCCACTGGGATATAGATTTTATTTGAGTGAAAATCAGAGTCTTAATATACCTATCTATGGCTTAAGACTCCTAGGCTTGCTCTTGCCCCATTGAGTGTGTTACATTTTAGACACTTTGCATGGACTTAAGGTCTTAGAAATTTTCTTCTGTTGTCTGTAGAATATTCCCCTCAACTTATTGAAAGTGTCTCCAATCCAACATCTGGTGAAAATCAAAGGAAGGGATAAGTAGCATAACTAGATCCTGAAAGCTTGTGTACATTACCTTTATCCTGCTAATATAATAAAATCTCTTACCTTCAAACTTTCATCATAAATTTATTCCTAGTGAGAAAACCTAAAGCTTCCAGGTGATAAATTATGAAAAAACCATGGCTCATAAACTGAGCCTTTCTGCAAAGCTGCTTACAAATAGGAAGTCAGACTATTCCAAATTAAACTGGATTTTCTATTATGTGATATATTGGCTATTACTTTAAAGAGAAAGTAATTATAGGAAAGTAGAAAATGCCTCTTATTTTTGCCATTATTTTCTATGTTCTAAAAAAATAGAACACAAAAAAACCTAAAATGCAGCCTGTGAAGTTTGAATTTCAAAATAATGGTTTAACACTGTCTTGGTTGGGAAAAAAAAAAGGGATAGGATTCAATGTAGTTTTGTATTCTTGATTCTAACTAACCTCTTTTTGGGTTTGCAATATTTTTTTTCTTTTGTTTTATAGGACAAGATAAGAAAAAATTTCATTATTAAGCATTTCATTACTCTGACCTTTTTACTACAAACATTTGGGCACTGATCTCCTACAAATGGGTTAGAAGGAGATAAATCACTCTCCTTGTCACTTCCCATGGTCTACAGCTTGGTAAGCCAACTTCTGCCGATGCCCTCCCTGACATCAAAACACAGAGGCCTGCAGGAAACAAAAAAAAAAAGCCAGATATCTCCTGATGCCC
This sequence comes from Trochalopteron elliotii, assembly GCA_024734555.1. Taxonomy (NCBI): domain Eukaryota; kingdom Metazoa; phylum Chordata; class Aves; order Passeriformes; family Leiothrichidae; genus Trochalopteron; species Trochalopteron elliotii. Next base: position 3,100,539 of record JANPWX010019886.1, read on the forward strand.
AGGAAACTTCTGTGTGCTGTAGTAGAATTCTGTGAGCTTCGATTAGTGCCGCTGTGCTGAATCAGCATGGTGGGCAGGTTAACTTTGTGACCTTGAAGTTGATTGCTTCCCCCACAGACTGTCTTTGACACAGCCTATAACACAGACTGTCAAAACTATTGAAGTAAAAGACAGCAATATTTATTTTACTGTTAAGTCATCCTTCCTCTGTGCAGATCTCAGGTGTCTTGGCAATCTTCTGGACAATTTCATATGCTTTATTGTTTCCATCAGCTGTAGGCAGGGGGTGTTTGTGTGAGGGAGTGCATTCTTTGCACAGCCCCATTCTGTCACTCTGACATTTCACATGTGCTTTGAGTGTCTGGGCCTGGTTTCTAGAAATATTTCAGAACAGTTTTGTAGTCTCCTGCAGTTTGAATATCACCCCTGTTACATATATCATATTTGGAGACACAGCAGCTTTTGTTTTGGGGAATTGTTTTCAAAGCAGTATTATTCACATTAAAAACTAAAAGGAAATGCAATCTACCTGCATTTGAGAAAAAAAACCAAACAATCAAATCCAAGCCCTATCACACCACCACCACCACAAAACAAACAAATAAACAAACAAATCAAAAACAATCTCAAAAAAACACCAGCACAAAAAAACACTCCTGAAAACACTGCTAAACCAAAGCAACAAGCTAAAACAAATCACTTCTGTCTTACTACTGCAGATGCAAATTCTAAGAACAACTTTTAAAATCTTGTATGTAGGTTTGTAAGCTTCAAAACTGTCTCAGACAGGGTAGTCAGAAAAAAAGTGTTACCTAAGGATAAGGTCAACAATCTGTTGGACAACAGCATGCCGTTTTATTTGAAATGAAGAGGTTTACAGAAGGCTGTGGTTAGTTACGTGACTTTTTCATTTCTTCCATCTCAGTCCCTAATACATTCTGAATCCTTTCTCACTGGCAGTAGCAGATGGGGTAAACTACCTTAGCTGTTGCTACTTGTTTTCATGGGCATTGGCTCAAAAGGCCTTTTGCTGCTCTCAGCAGCCTTCTGATTCAAGTGGCTGCCTACTTTCTAATGCCTAAGGCCAGCCCTAAGACATCCTGTTTTCCTCAGTAAGACACTGTTTGTAGAGTGGATAATGATAAATCAAACAGTGCAGTGAGATCATCTGAACTGAGAGGATACCAAAAAAAAAAAAAAGATCTTGAGGCAGTATGTTCTGCTCACTATCACCATCTGAAACAGTGGATGATAGACTGAAGCAACCACATGTGCCTTTAAAAGGGAACATACTTTCTTGGTTTTGTTATCTTATTGTCTAATTATATAAAATCCTTTTCAAGAAAAATGGAAACATATTTAAATTTAAATAACCACCTTTTCATGTATTGATTTCCTTGACCCATATGAAAGAACACAGAGTTCAATTTTTAAAGGATAGAAAGGTTATAAAAATACCTGATTAAATAGCTATAGTAGAGACTATCCTGTGCTCAGCATCTTCAGGCATCCAGGCCTGCAATGATTGTTTAAGTTTTCCACAGAATACAGTTCTGGATCTCTGTTTACACAAATTTAGCACCCGAAAATGTCTTTTGTACTCATTGTAATTGCATAATCTCATAATCTGTAAATCACTGTAAAATTAATGAGTACCTTCGCTTTACCTTCTGGTTTTCTCCTGTCTTTTTCCTCCCAGCATACAGTCATTTATTACATCTTAAATTGATTAAACACTTAACATATCTCAGATATATTTTTGTCTTGGTAATATTCATCTACTGGGCATTATATCATGATTTTTTATTTCCCAGCACAAGGATGAAGGGAGATAATATATAAATTTTTCAAGCCATTTTAAAAGATTTTTTTAAGAGCAACAAAATGATAACTAACATCAGCAGAAAATGTCAGAAGACAAGCTGAAAAAACACTTTTTATTACAGGTTCTGATGCACAGGGTAGTTTGCTGTATAATATTAGCCAAAGTGTTATCACCCTAATGGCATGAAGATTGTGTGCCAAGAAAAGGATTTTTGAAATCCAGAAAGAATCTCACCAACATTCAAAACTACAAAATCCATCTGCAATTTAGCTATTGTCTTTTGAATCCGCAGTACAACCTAGTTTGATCCCACCGAAGGAAAATAACTGACATGGATGGTCTGCCATGATTCAAGAGCATTTTAATTTGTAGTAGAGTAATACATCAAATGTAGGACTAGTAGTCCTGCTACAGTGTATCCATGCCTTTACTTGTGCACATACAGTGCCTGTCTGTGCACTACAATTTACATACGGTATAAAGTAGATAGTATTTTGCACTAGTCTGATAAGTAACAAACAACCTTATAATCTAACTCTTCCATTATTGAGGTTGTGTCATCTGAAGTTATATACTTATGTCTGTGTGCATAAAAATTACTGTATACATACCCAACAGGTAGTCACCAAAATGCTTCCATTATGAAGAGAGTTAAAAATCCTGTGACACCAATAACATTTTAACAAAGTGTACCTGTAGCTGTATCTGTGTAGCAGCTTTTGGTGGGTCCGTCTCTCAGGTGAAAAGACCCGGAAGAGAAAGCACAATGGCTTCATATGATGCACTGACCCCCCAGTAGTGGAGGAATCAAAGTGACTGTTCTTTAGTGCTTGTTGCTGCATATCCCACAGCAGGCCAGCACTGCAGCCTCCACTACTCAGTATTACCTATGGCATTCTCCACATTGCCTGGCTCACTGTAGACTAAGAAATGTACCTTATCAAGCAAAGAGTAACAGCCAAGCACGCAAAATTTTTCACAAAGAATAGAAGTCTGATTGATATTCATACAACAAATCCTGGGATAGCAGAATTACATTTAACTGTAAAGAAACTAAATCCTTTACAATGAAAAAACACGAAGGAACCCTAACAGTTTTAACTTTAGTTATACTTCTCATAGAAAATTAATCTTTGAAAATCAGAGGCCTTGGAATTATAGAATCATTGAAATGATAGTCATAATCAGATGCCATTTAGTGTTTCCTATCCAGAATATTATGGTAAGAAGATCTACTATGTGAGGGGAGGATATGAAGCATATTAATATGTGTGGAAGGTTGCACATACAGGCTCAGGCACAATGCAAATAGGGGAGCAAAGAGAAAAAGACGGAAAAAAACCAGAGCATTCTGTCAGTTACTGTCTCACCTAGGTCAGAACCTGCAACATACTGTGCTCTTGTTTAGCAATGTAGGATTCTGGTCAAGTTTTAGACATCTTTGTTTCCACCTTTTGCATAGGAATACAGGGCGAATACAGAAAAATACATGTATTTATAAAGAGGAACAACTGTGAATACCAAAATGGTTAGATATCTTCAGTAGGTTTTCTTGTTTTACAGTTTTGTGACCTTTGTATCTTTTTACTTTTTATTCATCTTACAGAGTTTCTTGCAATAAGGGATGCAACGTGTCTACTGTAGTGTGTGGGTTAACAGCCTGATTTGACTGCATTGTTCTAGAGCTTGGTGTTGAGTGCAATAGGAACACTCTGAAAACTTTTTTCAGATCTTGAATACTAAAAATTCTCTTTAACACGAGTGGTACACTATACCTTCAGGAACAAAATATTTCTCAAAACTCTTCTAAAAATAACAAAAAACTGCCTAGTGTGTTGTAGAGCTACAATAGGTTGGCATGACAAAGATGGGATCCAGGATATCTCATGTGGAAAAATCTTTTTTACTGCCATTGCTTTCTTAGTCTTTTATTACAAGTAACTAATATTTTTATTCTTTGGGAAAAAGCAGAGGTTTTTTTCTTTTTTTGCTCACATCTTTGAGCCTGCAGGTGCAGCTAGCATTTCCAAAACCAAAACAGATGTAATATTTGACAAAGAAAAAAACCAAAGAATTTCACTATACACACTTTGTTCTCCCTTGCGTTTAAGCTCTAACAGATGTAAAAATCAAAATTATTAAGGGCATAATAAATGGATGAATTTTGCTTTCACACATGATGTTGACAATATCATGCAATATCTAACTGCATACAGTAACCTCATACATAAAAAAGAACAACTTTACAGATGGGAAAATTTCCTTCTTCTGGGTCAGTGGTAGCCATAGTGAGTGGTCTGTCTGATAGACCCAGTAATTTGGTAACTGCCTTTTTAGAGAAAAGACAATGCCTTTATTTCAACTTTTTTTTTCTCTGAATGTCCATTCTAATGTAACAGCCACTGATCATTACATCATGCAATTGACTGAGTGATTACTCAGTAAATTTTAGTCACCACTGTTGTTACCTGCAAGTTCACTATTTGCATATAATATGTAATTGATGGATAGAGGTAAATTGCCTGAAGAACAAGCACCAGCTGCATTATCAGCTATTTCTTTTCTCAGCATCACATGGAGAGGCTTAGTGATTTGGGTGTACACCCCTATGTAGTGCATCTCAAGATTTTTCAGATAAAGCCACTTACAGTAGAAAAAATACATTCACTTTTAGAAGACTCTTGGAGCAATCTTGACTCCTCCTACATAGATCCATCCCAGGCATTTGGTCAGAATTTCATGGATTCATAACTTTTTACCGGGGTGGAAATACATATTTGTGATTTGATGCAGTAGATGGGATATGGAGTCAAGAAGATAGAATAATAAAGGACACACAAGCCAACACTATTTACTTGTTCAGACACTGGTTTGAGAAGGCAGGCAAAGGGCCTATTAGGTATCACACTTGAGGAGAATGTGAGTGATTCAGAACATATTAGATCAACTGTGTTGTGCATAAGTGATTTAGAATGCAATACGTCAAAATACAGAAAACTTGTGGCTTTTAAAGAGTGGAGCCACAGTAAACTTGCATTCTGTTATTTCCATATTATATCCTCTAGGTCTTAGTAATGACTACAGAAACCAATTCCAGATGAATAATGCTTAAGAAAACACACATATGTGGCTGCTGCTAGCAGCAGCAGCCTTATACCTGTCCAGCTAAACTATAGTGACACGTACCAAGTACTTCAACATGATATTAAATTGCTTATGTCTCTAACAAATGTCAAAAATTGGACATTATCAGGCTGAAACACCAGACTTTGTTTTTGTAAAGAGCTGATATGACAAATATCACCAAGATCCCATTGAGCTCCCCTACCAAATAAAGAGTTGCACTTAATCTTGTCCACTGGCAGGGCAGACAAGTATAGCTCTAGAGGTGCAGTGTGATGCTGCTGCCCCCTTAAGACAAGTAAACATAAATAATTGTGTATGTGCTGTAGTTTCTCTACATTTTCTCAAAGATCTTTCTCTACAAGGTATTAAAGACTGATTATCATAAGAGGCTTGCCTAGTGTAAGATGCTGCAACAAGTAATCCCATCTATTACAAGACCTATGAAAAAGTAAGGTTTAGTTTAAGGATGTCAGAGAATAAGAAAAGCATAATCTTTTTCAGTAATTGTATTGGAACTTGTAAGACAGAAAGGCATAAAGTGTGAAAAAAAAAGATACAGTTAACACTTGTTAAACTTGAAGAGACATTATCAGGGAGAAAAACAGTTCAGTCCCCACCCACACACTTTAGGATGATATACAACTCAGTAACCTTGGTAGTCCATGAGGTGATTGTATGAAAACTGCAGCAAGGATAAGTTATCACCACTTTCCATTCCTTTAACCTTTGTCAAGAGACCTGATTAATATTTGATCATTAGCTCCTTCCTTTAAATTTTGTCTAAGACTCTGATATTAGAATTTTAATGGCTGCTGATAGATGTCCTTTGAAACTGAATTGCGTAGAGCTTTATTTTGACCTAGGTGAGTGCTCTCCATTTTCACTTGGCTGTTCACCTCTGCATCTTTGAATTGAGCTCAGTCAGACACAACAGGAAAAGCAGAACAGTCAAGTCACTAAGTATAAAAGGATGACGCCTCTTGCTCTCTATTCGAGAACTTAATACCACAAGGCCACAGAGGCACAGCAGGGTCTAAATCACTGCAATTACTGAACATACAAGACCTGTAAGACCTGCTGCTTTCAACGGTTTCTGATGGCTTCTAAATTGTAGAACAAAATCATAGAATCATGTAATCATTTACTTTGGAAAAGACTTCTAAAATCATGAAGTACAACCATTAACTCAGCATTGCCAAGTCCACCACTAACCATGTCACTGAATGATGCATTTACACACCCTTTAAATACCTCCAGTGCATGGTCCAATTGATGAAGGAATCAAGCCAATTCATCTGCAGTGTAGTAAAGTACTAAGCACACATAAAAATGAAGATCTGTCCAGGTGTAAGTCCTTACCGCATCACCCTTAGCTGTGTATACAGGTGTCACTCTAGGAAGGACAATCTATTCCTGATCATGAAACCATTCAAGGACAAATGCACATTTTAAGTAGGGACTGAGAGCATGAGATCATATGCTTTCATAGTAGAAAGAAAGACATAGTGTGGTATAGCCCCATTATCCTCACATGAAAAGATTCTGCTTAGGGAGAAGGAGCCCTGGCAATTACACCTGTTTACTCTTGGCAGGTACATATCACGTATACTTTAAATTCAGACTGCCAAAGAAAAGCTGATTGACCTCTAGCAACTTATTAATATAATTGAAGTACTTTTACTTTTACTACTCTACTGTAGTTTCTTTTACTACTAAAATACAAGCCTTCTGGAGACTCTTTCCTTAAAATTAAAAAGTCGTAAAAGATCTGACTAAACATTTCCCATCTTGTTCAAAGAATTAAAGTATCTGAAATCAACTGTGTATTGATTGGACATAAGCAAATGAAGAAAAATATCTCTGTGAAGAATAGCTAGGATTCAAAAGAAATGTCTCTTTCAGAATGGCACCCATGTCTTCTGGAAAAATAACAGGAGTAATTACCAGAAAACTTACCTGTGTTTCTCTATATAACTTGACTTTTTAATAAAATATCTAGAGAGTCCATTCTACCCTTATGCAAAAATCTTTTGATTATCACCAAAACAGTACTATTGCTGAGATTATTTAAAACTGCAAGTCAAAGAGCAAATACAAATCTACATGTGTTCTTTGTTTATTGAGTTTAAAAAATATTTGTTCACTTAATACTCCTCTCAAAACTCTGTATATTTGTTAGAGGCACAACTCCACAACTCCAAATTCAAATCCTGTGGTCAGAGTGGAATTCTTTATGTGCTGAAGTACTTTAAATGTTTTTGTTGGAGCAGAATCACAGCACATAAATTAGCTCTTGAGGACCCCAAGGAGGTAACAGTACAACAAACTGAAAATTTTGTTACAAGAATGTGCAAGATCTTGAATTACTATTTGGTAAACTATTAAAAGGTTTCAATGACACTCTCTAGAATTTTGCAACACAGCTGTGAATAGAACAAAATTAGAGAGAAGGGAAAAAAATTAATTGGACTCTTTGCTCAGGAATATTTATGAATTTCCAACTTTTTTCTGGGTGATGTAGAAGAAAACACCATGCCAGAGACAGAGCATGCTGAGTGCTTGTCACTAAGCAGATCTCAGAATGGCTGCTGCACTGTCACAGGAAAAGAAGAGTCCTTTCTACAACACCATGCTTCAAGTCAAAACAAAACAATGCAATATGTCTAGTGCTATTTTTGTCAGAAAGAATGTACTCTTCTTAAAAAGAAGCAAAAACACATTTTGAAGATTATTTACAATATTTTTGTCTCACCTTTCTCAACATACTTTTTGTCTCCCTTTTACTGTTTTGATGTTTATTTCTGCTTGTCCAGTTAAGGTATCTGGGCTACATTCTATATTTTTCTATGTATTTATAAAATCCTATATGTTTTGAGAAGGTTTATCTATCGTAATGAAGAATTTTTTGTGATTACATTTTGGACAGAGCAGATTTTCAGTGCTTTCTTTGATACTATATAGCCCTGTGTTTGACAACTTCACCCAAATCACTTTCTAAAATGTCTAAACCTGTTTTTTCCCTTGTGCTGGTAGTACTAATTTATGCAGAAAATTCTCATATGAAACTTCTTTTAGAGCTACAGAAATCTTTCATATTCTGCTATTTAAATTTCATAAAAGAAAGGATAGGGTTCATATTACATTCTGCTCGTGAAATTTCAGCCTTTCAAGTATTACAAGCATCTTCTGATTTTAACATACTTTAACAAAGCATTGATTTTATCATTATGCATTTGTTCTGGAAAGTTTTATGTATGCGAGTGCTTAAAACCACTGGTTCAATATTAACCATAAAGAAAATGCTTTATTGTATCAGAATCTTGTTCAGAATATGAATCAGATTTCCACTACTGTGCAGCATAAATAACTGCTTTCAACGCATCCAACTGGCACAGCTTCATGGCATGTGTACATTACTAGTCTCTGGCTGAAGTATAGGACAAAGTATTTTTATTACATCATTGGGATTCTGATCTTCCTCCCTTTATTGTAAATAAATTTAACTTAAATAATTGTAACATAAATCTGAACCATGTTTTATGAATCAGAAACAGGCTTACTTCTACAACAGGGTGACACTATCCTTTGCAGATTTTTTCATATCATTTGCTTCAAAGGTTTTGACTAGTCATTTCTCATGCGTTCCCCAGTCTTGCACTTCACTGTAATCTTCCTTTTTCCCTTAACCTGTCATATTAGATATTTTTTTCTATTTATCTGTGCAATGGAAAATCAGCTAGATTATATGCTGTGACTATTTCTTAACAGGGAAATATAAATCAGTGCCTTCCTCGCTTTTGAACTCACACAAGTGGAGAAATCCAACTTACTGAACTTAAAATGTCACACAAACTCATTTCCTGACTTATTGGAATGCTTATGGTCTATTACTAATGTCAGCCAAAAGCAGGCTTTCCTTCTAGTATTTAATTTTGTGTCTACTTTTTGATTTTTTGGGGATGTTAAAATTTTATATTCATCTTCATTGTGCATACAGAAGTACAGAAGTACTCAGCTGTCAGAGGAAATCAAATTTTGTGAGCTCTTTGAAGATTTGTATGCATCACAGAATTTTATCTAGCCAAAAAATTGTAATGTTAATTACTGATTTTTATATAAAATTTGCAGATTGTGTTTTAGTCTAGCCATTTTAAGATATCTCATCTGCTGATGCAAATAATTCTAGGCCCAATTTAGATAATTTCACATAGAAGTATCCCATTAATCTGGAAAAATGTCTATTTGGATGTCGAGCAACTGTGTACATCAGTTATTTAGGATTGTAAGTTTAAACTTATAAGGAAAAGATAGTTTGAATAATTCTGTCACCATTATCTCTAGGTGGATTTCACATTTGCTTCTGACCCGTCTTTTGTTGTCATGCTTCATTTGCAAGTGTTTGTTCTACATCCCTTTGTTAGTTGGGCTACCATTACATATCAGTGCTATTTCCCAACTGGTTTTACTAAAACCACCGGGGGTGTTTGGAATTTCTGGTGTCAGACATGATGGTGCCTATCTGTTTGAACACACAGGTTAAATGTGTGCTAGCATTCCAGTGACAAACAAGAGAAAATAGAATTGGAGAAGTTGAGGGGGAGGAGGGGCTCAGTGTTTTCTTGATCAGTAACAGAAAAAATATTTATACACCAGGTATACATACTTCTGCTTTAACAGCATACAGAGTAAATACTGTGACTTTTTCTTAACAAGGAAAAATAAATCAGTCTTCCTGGCTAAGATGACATCTGTGCCAAACATTAGGCTGTGATGGCTGACAAATGAATTAAAGCCATTAGCGTCTGTTCCTTCATATTGTTTCACTGTTAGTCTATTTCTTGGCATAGTTTTGGTCCATACCAGCTAGTACGTTTTAAAGACAGGCAAAGAGACAAAAGAGGTTGGTGGACAAGTTGTTTGTGCTGTGATTCAGAGGGATCAGGAAGGGCTGGAGAAAGGGGCTAACAGAAAGGTCATAAAATTCAACAAGGGGAAGTGAAAAGACTTGTACCTGGGGAGGAACAACCCCAGGTACCAGAAAACACTGGGGGCTGACCTGTTCTTTGCAGGGCTGCTAATAAAGCACTGGCAGGCCTTCTTGGCAGGCAAAAAGTTGACCATGAGCCAGTGAAATGTCATGGTGAAGGCGGCCAGCAGCATGCTGTCAGAGCATCACCAGCAGTGTGAGGGAGGTTATCTTTCGTTTCTACCCAGCAGAGGAGGACTGGGAAGCTGATTAACAAACAGAAGTATGTCTCATGAGGAAAACCTGAGGGACAGGGGACCTTTTGGATAAAAGAAGGCTTGTCAGGAGATCTTACTATTACCCGAACAGAAGGTGAAAAGAAGATGGCATAAGGATTTTCTCACCGATAAGAGGTAGTAAGGGTAAAGACATCATGAAATTCCATTTGAAGAGAAGAAATCTGATGGTGGTGTTGTTGTTGTTTCTGTTGCAAGCATCATTAAATTCTGACACAAATTCCCCAGAGAGGTTTTAGAATCTCAGTTCTTGGAGCTACTCAAAATGTGACTAGACACAGCCCCTCGTGAACGTGCTCTTGCTGACCCTGCTTTTTTGGACTAGATAACATCTCATGAGGTCTACTTTCAACAGTGTGATTCTCTGAAGTACAGTTCAGGGAAGTATAAGAGATCCTCCCAATGGGCTGTTTGTATGAAGCTGCACTACATTAGGCTCTTTCACCTCTCTGTAGTCCTTTACCAGCACACGCTTGCTATTTTCAATACATCCCTGTGCATGGGAATGCAACGTCCCATGGCAGGAAATTAATACAATAAAATTATCACCCTGGAAGGTAGTGGTCCAGTAAAAAGCACTTATCACTAACAAACACCTTATCTTCTCTCCAGAATCCCTGGAAAAATGTTTGGCACAAAAGGGCCTGGGTGTGCTGGCCAACAGCTGCCCAGACATGAACCAGCAGTTGCCCAGGTTGTCAAGAAGCCCAAGGATATTGTGGCTGGAATCAGGAATACTGTGTCCAGCAGGATCAGGGTGATGACCATCCCATGTACTCAGCACTGGTGAGGCCACACATCGAATTCTGTGTTCAGTTTTGGGCCTCTCATGACACAAATGACATTGAGGTGCTGGAAAGAGTCCAGGAAAAGGCAATGGAGCTGGTGAAGAAAGTACTAGTCTAATGAGAGGGAGCTGAAGGACCTGAGGATGTTTAGCCTGGAACAAAAGACATTGAGAGGGGAGCTTGTCACTCTTCACAACTACCTGAGAGGAGGTTGTAGCCAGGTGGGGGTCAATCTCTTCTCCGAGGTAAAACATGACAGAACAATAGGAAATGGTCTCAGATTTTGTTCTTCATGGAAAGGCTTGTCACTCACAGGGTGTTGTATGGTTGGCTCATCATTCCCTGGGGTATTTCAAAGACATGCAGATGTCTCTGAGGAACATTTTTCAGTGGCTGACTAGACAACGCTGGGTCAGATTCAATCTCAAAGGTCTTTTCAAACTTGAACAATTCTACGATTTAATGATTCAATATTGGGGCTTTTTGTTGTGGTTTTTTTTTTTCCCAACTTGCTTTTGCATGTTATAAATTCCAATACATAATGATATTACTGCAGTTGGGTAGCAAAGAAACTTTCACAGTGTAAAAATATTTCTTACTTTCTTCACATGGGTCTGTGGGACACAATGGAATGCATCCCAGAGTCCTGAGGGAACTGACTGTTGTAGTTGCCAAGCCATTCTCCACGGTATTTGAAAAGTCTTGGCAGTTAAGTGAAGTCCCAGGTGACTGGAAAAGAGAAACATTTGTACCCATTATTAGAAAAGGGAGAAAGGAGGATCCTGGGAGCTCTGGTCTGTCAAGTCTCTGTACCTGGGAAGATCATAAACAGAACCTCCTAGAAACTCTGCAAAGGCACACAGAGGACAAGAAGGTGATTCCAGACAACCAGTATGGCTTCACTGAGGGCAAGTCCTCACCAACCTGGTTGACTTCTATAACAGGGTCACTCTATCAGTGGACAAGGTTCTGTAACAGGTTTTTGACACAGTTCCCAATAGTCTTCTCTGTAAATTGGAGAGATATGGATTTGAAGAGTGGATTGTTGGATAGATAACAAAGAGGTTGGACCATCTCATCCAAAAAGTGGCTATCTATGGCTCAGAATCCTGATGCGTATCAGGGACAAGTGGTGTCCCTCAGGAACCGGTGTTATTTAATATCTTCATCAGTGACACAGACAAAGAGATCAAGTGTGCGCTTAGCAAGTTCTCAGATGACACCAAGCTGAGTGGTGCAGCTGGCACTCCTGAGGGATGGGATGCCATCCAGAGGGATCTGGACAAGCTCGAGCAGTGGCCCATGGGAATCCCATGAGGTTTAACAAGGCCAAGTGCTGGTGCTGCACCTGGGCCCGGGCAGCCCCCAGTGCCAGCACAGGCTGGGGATGAGCAGACCCAGAGCAGCCCTGACCAGAAGGACTTGGGGGTGCTGGGGCTGAGAGCTGGACATGAGCCCGCCATGGGCACTGCCAGCCCAGAACGCCAAGTGTGTCCTGGGCTGCATCCAAAGCCCCGTGGGCAGCAGGGGAGGGAGGGGATTGTGCCCTTTTGCCCCACTGTGGTGAGACCCCACCTGCAGAGCCGCCTCCAGCCCTGGGGTCCCAGCACTGGAGGGACATGGAGCAGCTGGAGAGAGTCCAGAGGAGGCAGCAAGATGATCAGAGGGATGAAGCACCTCTGCTATGAAAAAAGGCTGAGAAAATAGGGATTGTTCAGCCTGGAGAAGAGAAGGATTAGGGGCGACCTAATTGTGGCCTTCCAGTATCTGAAGGGAGCTCACATTAAAGATGAGAGGGACTATGACAAGGGGGAATGGCTTCAAACTGAAATGGGGTAGGTTTTGATTAAATATTAGGAAGAAACTCCTTACCAGAAGGGTGGTGATACACTGGAATAGACTGTCCAGAAGAGCAGTGAAAGTCCCATCCCTGGAAGTTTTCAAGGCCAAGTTGGATGGAATTCTAAGCATCCTGATCTAGTGGAAGACGTCCCTGCCCATGGCAATGGGCTTGGAACTACATGATCTCTAAGGTCCCTTCTAATCCAAAGCATTCTATGATTCTATGGTTCTAATTGGACAAAACCAGAAAAGGATAATTGGGCCATTCTCTAGGATTATAGACTTCCTTTAAAAAAACCAGCAAAAGTAGGAAATCAATCTTTATATGGTTTGTCTAAAAATTATCATCTTTAATTCCATTTTATAATTTTTAATCCTAGTGGTAAGTAATACAGAAACCACTTCCTGTGTCCAGGAACTTTATGGTGAAGTGTCATTGAAACCCTCTTGAACTGTTTGAGGATAGATGTTGATATACACCACTGTTCACAAGTTTGGAACACAGTCTCTTTTGGTTTGTTTCCTTTGTTGTACTCAATGCATGCAGATAATGTTCTGGATTCTGTTCATCTTAACCTACAAAAAAAAAAAAAATAGAATCCGTTCAGAAAGTTGTAAAAGGTTTCTATTATCATTTTAGAATATACTTTTTTCATTGTCAGTAATAGGAATGACACCTGATTGAGTGATAAGTAGGTAACTTAGATTTGGAGCATGTTTTGCCATGAGTACAAACCTCATTTAATTAGAAAACAAAGTAATACAAGAAATCTAAAAATTCTACTTATACTGTACTTGAAAATCTATTGAGGATAAGCAACGCTCATGAGTCTTGTTTGAATGAATTTTAGCTCAGCTACCATGTTTGCTCCTGAGATAAATATACATGCATTTTACTATGTTTTTCTGCAGCATATAATGCAATTAAAAATATGGCCATTAGGGGTAGGCTAGGTAGTATTTACTCCAATTTTTTATTTGACTACTAACTAACAATTTATTATTTATTATTATAATCAACTTTTTACTTTTGGAATACAGAGAAAATCAAAGAAAACTAGAAAGGCCAGGTTTTCAGATTATCTCCTTGGTAGGAATGTTTATTTGTTTTGTGTTGCTCTGGTTTGCTTAAATGACATTAATTTTTCTCTGTTGTTTTGTTTCGATTTTTTTCTTTTATAAGTGTCGATACAGCTAAATTGAAAGAATTTAAATATATTCCATTTCTCAGTTTAGATTTATCCAGATATACAATTACGTTGTCTTATTCTGTCCTGCATTTCTTATCTGAATCCTGCCTTTTATTTTTTTGTCGCTCTCATTTTTCCATATTTTTTAATCCATCTTATTCTTTAACTAAGAAACAAGATAAAACTTTCTCAAAAAACAAATTGCAGCAATACACAGTAAAACATGACTTTGTTTTTCAGCACCTTTCTGCTTTCTTCTATTCATAAATCCTCAATTTTTAACCCACACTTGGAAGAAAATATATTTGCTTTTTAAGTTTAATCATAAGATGCCACAGAGGTAATTGGCATAATACTCAAAATAGCAAGTTATATGTGATTATATCAGTGTCAGTTCTCAATAGCATTAATTTGCTGCTGTGACACTAAGAATCCCGGGAGCTTCACATCCTAAACATTTTCCCTGGTCTCTGATAGTCAATACATTCCATAAGGAAGTGCACTTAAGATTCATGAAACCAAGCTGGTATTTCCAAATAAACCTTTTTGAATTTTTCCTTTCAAGGGAATTAAAGAGATATCTTTTATGTTGTCTCCAATAGTAACTAGGATTTCTTTGATCTTAAGGCAGGTATATTCAGCCAAATCACTTCAGTGGTGATAAAGAGTTACCTGCCTTTCTCATGTAACCAATGGAAATTTTCTTCCTACTGGGCTAAGAGAAGTCCATTCTCTTTAAAAGCTTATGGTGTAACCCAGCAAAAACATACTAAGAGAGCAAAATACTTGTGATTATTTTTTTTTCTTTAGTGGACCTCAAATATGTTAAGCATTTTCCTAACACAGAAACAAATACAAAATACTGCATATTTTCTGAAGGAAGACTGATTTCAACTGAAAAAGTTATAATCTAAAATATCTACAGAAGTTGCAGCGCTGTGAGATATGTTATCTTAATATCTTAATACAACTGAATTGCTGTATTGTATAGGTTATCTTAATATAACAGAATTGGTATTATCTGAGCACCAGTCCATTTTGCAGTCCCTTTTTAGTAAGGTTCTGCATAAAGGAGGCAACAAAACAGGGACAAAACTATTAATGACACACTACAGAACAGGAAATAATTAGAGGGGTAGGGAAAAAAAAGAAAAAAGAATATACAATCACTATTACTTTTTCTCCTAATTTTTCTACTCCTCCTGAAATCCTCAATGTATTATCCATTTCTGTTTACCTTAAAAGGCTTGTTGATTTGTTGTGCATTTATTAATGGATGCTAATTGATATTGATCTCAATGTCTTGTTTATTATCAGCTTCTGGTGAAAAAATTATTCTAAGGTGATATAACTGGAGTGAATTGTGGTCCCAAAGGCAGAATCAAGATACATAGCAAAGTCTGAAGAAACATTTCTGCTTTGAGTCACATTGCAGTTAAGAAAGATTTGTTTAGAAGGCATGGATAGAGACAGAGGAACAGGAAACCTACAAAGAGATGGTAGGAATCCAAGCTATGGCAGATATCAGGAAATAACAAGAGAAGGTTGCTGACACCACAGACAGGTTTTATTGGAAATCGACTCCTATCCTTCCCTGTCTGCAGTGCTGGATCTGTCTAGGATCAAAGAGTCATATACAGGGAAGAAGAGATACTTCCACGCTCTTTTTGTAGATTTGCAATTGGCAAAACCAATAGAGTTAGAAATAAAAACAGCAGTCAAAACTGCACCTCACACTGAAGTAGAAAAACCCCTCTTATATCCTGGTTTCAGCTGGGATGAAGTTGGTTCTCTTCCCAGTAGCTTGCCCAGTGCTGCGCTTTGTACTCAGTGTGAGAATCATGTTGAGAACACACTGATGCTTTGGCTTTTGCTAAGCAGTGTTTTCCCTGAGTCAGAGACTTGTCAGTGTCTCATGATCTGCCAGGGCCTGCACAAGAACCTGGGAGGAATCACAGCTGGGACAGGTGACCTGAGCGAGTCAAAGGGATATTCCAACATCATAAAATGTCATGACCAGCACATGGTCATGAAACTGGTTTAAATGATAAACCATAACAGCTGGTAGGGAGAGGACAATTCCTGCTCAGACACTTGCTAGGCAATGGTCAGCGCGTGGTGAGAAACTATATTGTGCATTTTTCTGGGTTTTATGAATCTGTCTTTCTCTTTTTCAGTAAACTTGTTATTTTTACTATTATTTTTCACCACTATTATTATCAAAATTATCTTTTATTTATCTTGTCTAGCTTTGATTATTAAACTATTCTTATCTCAAACCATGAGTTTTATTTATGTTTTCCAATCTCCTTCCCACCTCCCCAAGAGGATTGGAGAGGAGTCACTGAACAACTGCCTGGTACTTAGTTGCTGGCTTGAACTAAAGCCCTACAATACGAAAAAGTGTGTAAAGATTATGTGTTAAATGATATCCAGTAGAAATGCTTGAGCTCCTCTGTTATTCTGATTTGCTGCATCATTGTTGGTATCTGTCTCTTGCAGGTCCTTGTTATTGCAAGTTTCCATTCCTCCACATTGTCTGCCCTCCTTTCCATGTATGCTGTATTCCTCCCTCCTGTGTGTGTCATTGAAGGAATCTCTTGCTGTTTTGTGCAGGCTATGGGTCCTCTACAGACTGCACTTGGAACCATAAACTCTAACTTGCTCTCAGCTATGCAGTTTATGTTATAAACAAAATCTCTGAAAACTGAACACTGAATAAATTGTCTGGAGGCTTTGTTGCCTAGCCACAACTAAGAGACTACAGTAAGACAATATGGCATATTCATTTGTACCATATAGATTAGGGGAGTTTTACAATTATAGCAACTTGATTAATATCTGTCATGGGTTGTAGTATAGGATGTGCACAAAGTATTCTATCACCATCTTCATGAACTGTTGAGTCCAATTGATGAAGCAGTCTTCTCCTAGGCCCCCCTCCCTCTTCTGTTAATGAGTCTTCTGCTAATGGCCCATCAAATGCCTGCTGCATGACTCATAGGTAACTCCCTCTGGGAGTTATCTCTCTTTAATGGGCCATTAAGGACCCCCTGTATGACTCATCATCCCATTGTGAGATGCTCCGCCCAGGGGGAGGAGCCAAGCATTCTCACCTGGATATAATCTTGGATTTGGGACAGTACAAGCAGCCCTTACCCACTGCATTCCCAGAGGACGAGAGCTACCAGACCTTTCTGGGGGATCGCTGCTTCAGGAACACCCCCTCATCTGGACTGCTTCCATCATCCTGCTCAGGTTGTATTCTGACTCTGTCAGTGGTCTTTTGTATTATTGCATTTATTCTATTTTATTTTACTTTCTTTCCTTTCTTCTTATTAAGTTGTGTTTCTGACTTGGAGCCTCTCACTTGTTTTGCTTTCAAACCAATACAATATCATATTAGAAATATATACCTGTGCTGCTTTGACCATATTGAGGAGTTTTAGGACTGAATGGTGAAAACAATTCTGTGAGCACTGCCACTGCAATGTCATTGGTATGTGAGAGATGTTTCAATGAAAAGCCACTGGTTTTTGTGGATGGACAGATTCTGAAGTAGGCTGCTCCTGTGCCAGAGAAGACCAGTGTAATAAAAGCAATTCTTTCTTTGGAGATTTGTAACTATAATGGAAAAGAAAATAATATATTTACTGAGCAGTAATAGAATGCTTTCTAATAATACTCAGATTGAAATATTGCCAAGTCTTAAGGAATAAGGAAAATGATACATCTGTATGAATAGGAAAAGATTATTTTCTCCAGCAATAAAATGAATGATAGAATGGTTTATTACTGTTGCCAGAAAATTTATACTGACAAATATACCCACATAATTCATTGCATGACAAAGAACATTGCATTGTCTTGTTGAAGAAAATCATCATTTTAATTTAAGATGAATTGTATTCTAGTAGCTGGTACAGACTTCATAGATCACAGATCTGAGTAATGAAACTGATTTAAAGAAAACAGCTAAAATATTACTTTAGCAATTACCTGATTAGAACAACTTAGCCCTTTATCAGGATTGCTGGCATTTTGAGGAAGTCATCCTGCATGAACCGACTCATTTTATGAAATAACATAGCCTCTATAATATCAAGACTTAAACTTTAAGTATACTTCAAGGTATCTAAGTTGTTTCACATACTGAAGTGAAAAAAAATTCTGTCATCCTGTGCTCTCATAGAATTGTTCTAGAAAATTATGGTCCTTCTGGAGACATTTTAATCTCTCTCTCATTTTATTTGAATAATACAAAGCATGTTATTATTAGAAAAAAAAATCCTCAAAGGGTCTCACTTTGTTAAATAGAAAAGGGCTGAGACATAACACATTGCTGTTATGACATGATATGTAAAAAAGGAACTTTCTTAATCTCTTTCACCCAGGCAAAAGTGTGGTGTGAAATCTTTTCCACAGATACTAAGAAGTTTTTCAACTACATTAACGTTAAAAAGCAGTGTAGAAATAACATAGGCTTGTTACAGGAGGAGGATGGTCACCACCCAAACAGGGACGTGCACAAGGCAGAGCTGTTTAATGAATTTTTAGTCTCTGTTTTCAAGATAGATGATGGAACAAGGGAGTCTTAGTGCCCTGAACTGGAGGACCATGACTGTGAGAATGATCAGCTCCCAGTGGACCTTGAACTGGTGCAGGATCTGCTGTTGCAACCTGATCCCTGCAGATCCATGGGGTCTGATGGGATTCATTCAAACATCCTGAAATAGCTGCCTGTTGTTATTGCATTTCTTGATGATTTTTGAGCGGCCTTGGGAATCTGGAGAGATCCCAGGTAGCTGGAACCTAGTGAACATTGTCCAAATTTTCAAGAAGGGCAAGAAGGAGCGCCCTGACAATTACAGGCTTGTCAGTCTGTTGTCATTTAGGAATGGTACTCCCCAGTTGAGTGCCCCCACAGAGACTCCAAAACCACACACTTCTCTCCCACTCCCCCTTCTCCTTTCCATTGTCCCTCTTCCTTCTTCCTGCTGTGGCAAGATAGAATTGACAATCTGCAGCACAAAAAGTCATGATAATGGGTTAAGATAATAGCAGATTACTAGAAACAGCAACGAGACACGAGAACAAACAGTAACACCAACAATAAGTTGTATTATATACCAAAAGTATACAAAAGAGAGACTGATTCACATGCATAAATGCTCACTGCAGGCCCTGAGACAATGAACAATGACAGACAGCTTTCCCCTCCACTTCATTGGGTTTTTTTACAACTGGAAGTCGCACCTTTCTTTTCCAAAGGCAGAAAGTCCCTCCACCTCAGCCTCCCCACAATGACATTAGGTGGTATAGAATAGCATCAGATCCTGGACACAGTCCCTGATGCCCTCAATCACACCCCGTCACAGCTACTGCAAGAAATTAACCCTGTCTTGGCCAAAATCAGGGCACCATCTCATTTCTGTTCCCAGTAAAACCATGGAAAAGATTATTCGGGGACATATTGAAAAACACCTGGAGGACAACACACTCACCAGTCACAGCCAGCACAGCTTCATGAGGGGCAAAGTCCTGCTTATCAAACCTGATTTCCTCCTACAGCAGGGTAAAAGTTGATCAAGGGAAGCCAGCTGACACAATCTTTTTGGACCTTGGCAAAGCCTTCCAGACTGTCTCTCCCAGAACCCTTCTGAACAAAACATCCAGCCCACAGTGGTATAGCAGTGTTGCATGATGGCTGAGCAGCTGACTCACAGGGCTGACTCACAGGTTAGGCACAAAGGGTTACAGTGATTGGGGTGACACCTGACTGGTGACATGTCACTAGTGGGCTCCCACAGGACTCCATCCTCAGACCTATGCTCTTCAGCATCTTTGTTAATGACCTGGAGAGAGGACTTGAAGGAACAATAAGTGTGACAACAACACTAAATTGGGAGGAACTGTCAGCTTGCTGGAGGACAGGGAAACCCTGCAGAGAGACTTTGACAAATTAGAGGGATGGGCAATCACCAACTGTATGGGTACTAAAAAGGGAAAGTGCTAAATTCTGTGCCTGGGATGGGGTAACCCTTGATATACAGACAGACTGGGGAATGAGATGGTGGAGTGCATCACCACGGAAAGCGACCTGGGAGTCCTGGTCCTCAGCAAGCTGGATCTGAGTCAGCAGTGCCCTGGCAGCCAGGAGGGCCAACCCTGTCCTAGGGACACCAGGCACACATCGACAGCTGGGCAAGGAAGGGGATTGTCCTGCTCTGCTCTGGGCTGGGGCGGCCTTATCTCAAGGGCTGGGGGCAGTTTTCGGTGCCACAACATAAAAGAGACATGAAGCTTTTAGAGATCATCCAAGGGAGGGTTGTGGGGATGGTGAAGGGTTTAAAGGGGAAGTCATAAAAGGAGAGGCTGAGGTCATATGGACTGTTCAGTCTGAAGAAGAGGAGATCAAGGATAGACCTCATTGCATTTTACAGCTTCCTCATGATTGGAAGAGGAGGGGCAGACAATGATTTTTCTTCTCTGTGGTGACCATTGGCAGGACCCAAGGAAATGGCCTAAAGCTGTGTCAGGGGAGATTGAGGCTGAATATCAGGGAAAGGTTCTTCACCAGAGAGTGTCTGGACACTGTAACAGGCTCCCCAGGGCAGTGGTCACAGCACAAAGCCAGTCTGAGTTCAGAAAGGGTTTGGACAATGCTCTCTGACATACAGTGTAATTCTTGGGGCTGTGCTGTTCCAGGGCAGGAGCTCGACTCATTGATCTGACAGATCCTTTCCAAATCAACATATTCTATAATTTATGATTCTATGATACCATGACCCTGTCCAACCTTTATTCACAAAAGAAAGAAAGCAACTAAATATATTTATACTGTAGTAGCAGTCCTTTTCTTTTGCGTATTTTGACTGTTAAAAACTAATGAGAAACCAAGTATAACCATAATCCATAATTCTGAATGGCATAAAGCCCGATGCAAATTAGATTAGAATTGTACATTCAATTGTATCCATTATAATGATAAGAAAAGACATGAAACAAGGTGAAATCAGGCAGTTACTCTGTTACATTTAACAAGTAGGATATACAAATTACTAAATTAAAACAAACTCACTTAAGTTGTTGAGTAAAGGCACTAATTTTTAAAATAATTTTAGGTTTCTTTTAAATATAACTTAGGGAGTTTGTTTTGGTTTGTGTTGTTTCTTGTTTCTGTTTTATTTCTGAAAAGGATCCATAATTTTTCCAACTTCAAACATTAAAACCAAAAAATAGCCTCATTTTAAATGTTTTTTTATGAAAACAGGAGTGTTTCCTCTAAGGACAGACATGCTGCCCAGTTTAGCTGATCTCTTATCAGAATATGTCCCTGGACTGAGATAAACGAAACATGTTGATTCCAACACTAACATCCATTGATGTACTTTTAGAGAGCAGTCTGAAGCCACTACTGACACAACAGTATATTCTATATCACAGGAAGGGACTGCAGATCCCAAAGTAGGGTTCCATTGTTTCAAAAGACCAATAAAAACTAAAGTAGAGGAAACAGGATGGGAATCAAACATAAAGTTTCTTCTAAAATTTTCAGTAACAATTAAATTCTGTCATGTGTTGTGTGTGTAGAATTTAAATACAGAGTTTATTTTAGTTTTACTATATTTCCTCATTCCTCCAGTCAGCTGTTTCCTTTCATCTAGAAAAAGGCCAAGATGGAGTTTCTGTGGGAGGCTCAAGAGCTGTAAATTAGTTTCATGACTAAGTGAAAAGACAATGTCTGATCTGCAAAATTACAGTGGCACAGATCATGCTATCTGTTGCCTGATTAGGGACTACTGAATATGTATGACTAGATTATATTTCTTGAGAGGAAAAGAGGATCAAAGAACATAACAGGAAGCTGATGCAATCTGTGCTGCAACTTCAAGTCCATTGTCACTCTCAGGCAGTGAAACACCTACCTCAGTGACAGGGATTTTAAATCTATCTTGGCTAAGTTGCACTTATTTTTTTTGAACAGTCACATCAGTCAATTCTAAACTCGGAATAAAGTTTTGGGTAGTTAGAGATTTTCTTCTTAATATGAGAGTGAAATTCAATGAGTGATTTACACAAAAACCTGCCCACTTGTGACAAAAATTAATTCAAAGAGATAGTGCTTTGGTTTTGAATTGTGCCCAGCAGTAAAGGAGAGTGTAAGATGTCAAGTATTGAAAGTTGTATTATGGGCAGGTCATAGATTTTTAGGGAGAGCGCTAAAATCTCGCCCTCCGCAGTTATTCCTAATCTGAATCTCTCCCTACCAGGTCTCTTACAAAGCTTACCAGGCTGTTGATACAGATAGATTTGTCCTACATAATCAGGTGCATCTCATCTCTTCCAAACAGCTATTGATCCCCAAAGAGGGTTAAAAAAAATCTGTTTTCTCTTTATTTTCAGCTTGAAATACTATACACCATCTCCCCTTGTTCAAAGACTCTTCTAAATCCTTCATGTTATTTATGACGATACAAGGTGTTTCGGTTGATTCATTAGATTTACAAGATGTATATTCTTCTTGGGTTTCTTATGCAGCATAACTATTTCTCTGTGTAAAATATTAAGCAACAGAACCGTTAGTTTTAAAGGACATATTGACTCTACAATTACTTCTGTTCTTTCAGTAAACATTCTGTAGATCTCAAGTATTCATTCTCAAACACATTGTTTTCACTGTGAAATGGTGGTGTGCAATTACCATATGCAACGATCCTCTGGGCAACTCATTGTAAGTGCAAACTGTATGACACATTGATATCTCATCTTGGTATGTTGTGATCATTAAGATTACAGAATTCCTAGAGCCAAACTTAAATAAAAACATGAAACTCCACATGCAGTTTTATTCACACATCCAGATTCTTCCAGCAGACCTAGATGCAAATAAAACTAAGCTTGTATTTTTGATCAGGGTAGCTACCCATGCTTTTCCCATCAGAAATAATTCTATATAAGCTGGTGAAAGGATTAGGTTCCCTACCGTGCCACTTTTCCTCTCATTTATCTTTATTACAACTGTTATTGTGCTTCCAATAAAATCAGTTGGATTTTCACTGGTATTGTAACAGGAGCAGAATCAGAACAATTACTTCAGCAGCCCTCCTATCCTTTGTAAACTGCAGCTTAACTTACAGTGGGGAGGGGAGGTGTGGGGACCTGTGCATTTACAGGGCTCTGAGGAGACCTGGAGCAGAGAGATGACCTGGAGCTTTTCAGAGCACACAGCACAAGTGCCATCAGAGCCCTGAGGAAGGTTTACATCTCCTACATATCTAAGCCTGCCAAGCCTGCAGTCAAATACAACTTTAGACAGCTTTTATAAATATGGGAGAACAAACAGCAAAGTGGTTAAAGGGACAGTGTTGCCCTTGCAAAAAGCCCTGTGTTCCATCTACCGCTATCATCAGCTTTGCAGCTGGAGAGCTTCTGTTCAAACCTCACACCGAGGTTTACCACTGCCTTTGAAAAGGGTGCCAGTACATAAGCACTGCTGATAGAAAGAGGAAAGGTTCCATCTAACTGAGATGTGTCACAAAGTAAATTTTCTGAAATTGATGCTACTCCTGCTAAGACTACAGCAGGTTTCAAGTCTCTCAATATTTTGATGAAAATGAGCTGTGTTTTCTTCAGAAACAAAGGGATTCTGAGTGTTTTAAGAAAATATTAATTTATAGCTGTTGTTCAATTTGAAGCAGATACCTTTCATCAAAGACCTGGTTTTCTAACCAAATTTAAATTGCTTTTAAAGAGGACATTGTTGATGCTTAAAATGTACTATAGGTTTTGCTGCAGGGGTTTGTTTTACCTTGGCGGGGGGTTGTTTGGTTTTTGGTTTTGTTTTGTTTTTTCCTTCCTGTTTCCTTTGTCATTCCTTTCTACGAGTGGCTGGCTACTGCAAATTTAGCTGCCAGCAGTCAAAGGCAATGGTCAAAACCTGGTTCACACCTGCAAGTCATCTTTCCCTTTCACAGGTTATTTTCCTCCGGTCCTCCACCTTTTTTTCAGTCATACTAAGCATGCCTGTTAAAAATAGAGTATTGGATATTGATTTTCAAGGTAAGTTCTTTACAGAGTGAAAAAAAAAAGATTAAATCTAAATAGTAATTTTTTTAAGATGTCTTTTTAATGTGCTAATGGCATCTGAGTAGAAATCATGTCCATGAAGGTATTTGGATTTGCTGAAATTTTTATGACATTTGCTATCAGATGCAGGAGCTAGCTGAACTTTGAATAGAAGAAGCATCCTACTTTTAAGCAAACTAGCTTATTTAAATGTAAAGAGGTCAGCCTACCAAGAGATGCCTAGAAGCTAAACACAGCTAAGGGCTGCTTAGTGTGCTTAAGAAAATTAAGGCAGAGTGACTGTACATGTAATAGTGCAATAAGTTTCTATTGCTATGACCATTTCCCATTCTAGCTAGACATCATAGATGTGGTTAAATGGGCAGGAAATTGCATTGCATCTATGACATGTAAACCATTACCTGCTGTAAGCCGCTCTCTTGTGCATGATCTCAGTTTCAACCTGCGTGAGTTATTACAGAAGGATTTGCCTGGAGGCTAGAAAGTTTGAAACAACCAAAGGTTTAGATTAAGTATGGCACATCCTTATACCCAGTGGTTTGCCAAGTTATTTCATCCGACCTTCAGAAAAGTCCCTCTAGCACTTGAGATGATAGTCAGATTTGTTTTTTCTTACACTCACTGGGGATTAGGCTTCTATTCAACCTCTCTGTTAAGGAGAGATTTTTACTATCTTTCTGATCAGCTTAAATATGAATTATTTGCCTTTATTTACTCTCCTTAAAGATAATTTTCTTTGTATGGATTATACATTGTATGCAAACTTACTCAACTGCTAAGTTTCAATCTTCAACAAAGATTTAAAAGGCACACTTTCTTAGTAACTCAGCTTCTTTATTTTTAGTCTGAGAACTTTGCTTACAAACTTTGCTTCTGCATTTTAGGAACTTTAAATTCTGATGTCTGCTTGCAGAATTGTGACTTTGCCAAAGCCAGGGTTTTTTCCCCCCTCCTGCTCCTAGGCAATTTCTTTAGCTGTCAGCACATTAGCGGGTGCCTAGGGCAGTAGCTAACATTTCAGACAGCTTCTTAATAAAAGACCCATGCTGATCCTTCCATTTATGCATTAGATCATTGACTGATCTAGGACTCACCCTAGACCTGCAAGGTACACCAATCTTGTTTTAATCAGCTGGAGTTCCCAGAAATGAGCATTCACAGTACAAGACCCCTCTAACATGGTGCACTCTGCACCATTTTCTTCAAACATACAGCAGTGTCCTGAAGTATTACATTAATAAATGCAGATTTTTGAGGAAAGGTATGACAACAAATACAACCTTTTAGCAAAACCATGCTCTCCACTTACCAACAATCAAGGAGCATACAGGAAGATGTGCATGTAAAAGATAATTTCAGTCTTTTACTGAATAGTGGATAAATCCCAGGACTCTCTCCTAAAACAGGGTTAAATTGAGCTTTAAAGGCATAATTTTACATTAGAATCATTCTCATCAGAAAAACCCACATATCTTTTCATTAGAAAGTTAAAAGTTATTTGATTGATAGATAATTGCAATGCCTGTGGTATAAGTAAGGACACTGCAACTGTGCATCTATTTTCATCTGGATGCACATCAAGGGAATATTGTTCCAGAGTGCTGAAGGTGTGTCAGAGGCAGGATAAGTTTAGTGTCTGGAGCCAATGCCTGTGTGTGTGTGGTTGGGGGCTGGAGGCCTTGCTTCTGGTGAGACAGTGCCCTGCCCCCAGACCCCTCAGACTAAGACACTTGTCAATAAATCAATCGCACAGGGGCAGTTCTGACCCTGCTCCTGACTGGCCAAGTGACCAGAAGTCCCACCTGAGGGAAAGGCCCCTGAAAGACCAAGGGTTGAAAAGGGGTTGACTATGAAGCGGCCATTCATCTAGACCCTGCCTTCTCCTGGAGTTTCTAACTCATGCTGGAACTCTGGGAGTTAGTGGCCATATGTGTGGTTTTCTGTACCTTTTCTGTCATTCTCTTCTGCTAATTCTCTTTCTCATGAAACATTTTTTGGTAACTTAGTATCTTACAGGTTTAAGGGTTTCTAGGTTGAATGGGCTACGTAAATGCTAAATTAATGTTAAGTAATGTTATAATAACTGTTATATATTGAATTTGGTGTTGTATTTACTCCTTTGTCAAAGTTTCCTTGATTTTCTGTACTTTTGCCAGCAAACCTTTGTGTGATGTCAAGCTCTTGAGAAAATCTTGTTGGTTTCTCCTTTGTGTCTACCTAAAGAAAAAGAACCTTGGTTTAGCCCATACATTAAGTGTCCCAGATGTAACAATGTGCAACATATTTATAGGGCTTTCTTCAAATTAAAAATGGCTTTTTCTTTTTTGTTAGTTTTGGGCTTTCTTTTTTCCTTTTTTCCATTATGGATGTAGTTTACTATTAATGTAAAAGAAATATTTTTCTACAAACACAAGCCAATAACTATGCCTTCCAAGAAATGTTTATTAGGGATTTACTATATTTTTATGTTTCACTTGTGTGTGTGTGTGTGTGTGTGTGTATGCATAATATTCACCTGTGTACTTTTCTCCCTTCATTTCTTTATATCTGACTTTGAAAAAACATTTTTCTCTTATTTCTTTGGAACTATGTTCATCCTCCATCATAATAACTGATGGTCCCAACCCCATGTGATAGTTTCTGTGCATGTTTCCTACACATCAGTTATGTAAGGAGATGTTGTATTTTGTTTAATGTTTTTGTGCATTTCTCATTGGTTTCACTTGTATGTGGTAAAAGTTTTGCCCTACTAGTATCAGCAGTATTAGTGCTGGCTCTTAACCTGTAACTGAACCGAAGCTGTGACCTATCTTCCTTGGACATTCTAAAGTTTTTGTCATTCTTTTATATTAATCAGACAACAAATCTCTGTAAAGTCTCAGAAATGAAAAATATGCCTTTGTGGATGCAGTTGATCACTGATTTCAGCGGCCTCAAGATTCCACACAGTGTTTTTAATGTCAGGGCTTGAAATCACACCTGAGTTGTAAACATTCATATTTCCTCAACGAGTTGAAAATGAAGTGCTGAGATAAAAACATTTTATGGCTTCAGAAATGTTCTCAGTGGATCTCACAATTTGCCATTTGGCTGGGGGAATATAAAAATCACATCAAATTCAAAAGAGGAGCCTGTCCTTCCTTGAACCAGAACTCTGACAAAAATAACAGGCAGACCAAGACTCATAAAAGACCTTAACAGTGAAGTTTAAACTGCTTGCTAAGATTTTGCAGAAATGTTGAGATTTTCAGGTATATGTGTATATTTTATCTAGTCAAGAAAAACCATATGTATATCTGTCTAACTGTAAGCATGGTGGTCTGACCTCAGCTGCTGGCCAAGCACCAAAACAGCTCCTTGTTACTGCTGCTCTGCAAGACAGGGATGGGGAGAGTGTACATAGAGAATAGGACAGACAGGACTAACAGGTCAAAATAAAATATAAAACATTAAAAATGAAACAACCTCCCCCCAAACAACAACAAAACTCCCCAAACAAACAAAACCTAAACAAAAACAACAACAACGAAACAGAAACAGAAACAAACAACCCCCCACAGAAACAGAGAGCAACCTGCCAGCAATGGCATAGTCAGGTCTAAAATTCACTTGCTAGTTCTTCTCAAAGCAAAGCTCTGATTAGCACCAACCCCGGGGAAGTAAATTTAGAAACATGTATGTGAAAATGTGTAAGATGTGGTACATAATAAATGAAGTTACATTATCTAATGAGTACTGAGATTCAAGCAGTTTTGCAGAAAAATGTCCACAGTACCTGTTCTCATTTAACTGGTATCCCCTACCCAGTGTTTTGTCTTAAAATCATGGGCTAATCACCTGCCCAGATACATTTAGGAGTACTTGTTGGAGTCACTTTCAAATTGTTCCAAACTTCTTCCTTGATTTTTTTCTTTCCCTTTTAAAACACAAAACAAATGACCAATTAATTTCCTATTCTGGAGAAAAAATAAAACCTGAGAACCTCTATGCCACCTGCCTGAAGCAAATTTGCACTGTTAAGTTATATCAGAGGATTTTAAACTTGAAGTGATGGCATACCCTTGACCCCAGCAGCATGAATAGCTCAGCTAGAATTGCAAATGACTTTATGTATGTTGTCAGTAAGACACCATTTATATCATGCTGTAAAAAATGAACATGAAGTAGTGATGAACTTGCTGCTGCTGTCAATCAAGGATAGTTTTGTGTTACAATGAGGGCACAATTTGGATGTGTAATACTACTCTGAAAATGCAAGGTGGAGTATAAAATACTGGACAGAAATGGAAAATGATTGATTAGAAACATTGCTTGAAACCATTAAATAGACATCAGCAAACTGAGGAAATCTGTAAGGATGACTTTCATCAGAGTTTATATTTAGTATTTATGGATTCAGACACAATGATAGTTAATGCATTAGATTTGTGTAATGCCATTTATTAAGGTTTTTATTTTCATTTTCCCTAATAACATTACTACGCCATAAGTCGCTGTAGTTATTTAACACTCCCAGATTTTTTTTTAAACAAAAACACAACTTTTAATTATGCATCCATGAATCATGGCATGCAACATTTCTGAAAAATTCCTTTAATGCAGAAGGACCACTACAGAATCTACAGATCATCTGAGAGGTTTTGTGGAGTGTCACTGCTGTGATATTAAAGGGAACAGGTCATGCCTGAGCTACGGTTGGTACAGACCTAGACTGGTAAAAAAATCTTAAATATCTCATAATATTTTATCATTCAGGAATACTTGAGGACAGACGTTCTCCATCCAACTGCAGTATTTTCACACTGCTTTCATTAAGCTGTCGTTTTAAAAACTGGTTCAATTTGAGTCCCTTTTCTGCTTTGTTAGTTTTAATGTATCCCTCTGCACCTGGTATGACAGGAAAGGTTGTCTTTGTTCTTGTGTATAAATTTACTAGACATTACAGCAGACTCACACACACAATTACCTACACAAAGTCTGAATGTAATCATGCAGTACCAACAGATTGATCAGTCTTAAGAATTTGCACTTATTTATAGTCTAATCTGAAAATCTTTATAATGTATTAAGGAATTGTGAATTCAAACATTTATGCAACTGTGATTTGAAGGAATTGGTAACTTTAATTTACTAACACTGTAAAACAAATTGTTCACTGAGCACAGAAAAGGAATGCTTCAGCTTATTCTGAATAGACATAAAATAAGATTAAAAAGCAGCAGTGATTTAGAACGTATAGCAAACAAATGTGTATAACTGAGCCAAATAAACCTTCAGAAAGTTTACAATGGTGCAGACACTTGGGTCTCAAAGTTTGCAAAAGTTGTGGATGTAACTTTTTCTTTCAGAAATTCCATTTTTGTTTCTCTTGGTCTCAGACAGTTTCTGTTCTTGTAAAATGTTGCACTGAGGAGCTATAAACTTACAAGGGCAGTAAAATATATGTTTCATGAGAAAAAAAACTTTTCAGAACTTGTGTTGCAAAACAAGAAATGGGAAATTGCATCATATACATTCAGAGCAACAACAAAAAATCTGGCTTCTTTTTCATGAAAATGTAGAATAACTTGAAGAAAATCCTGATGTTTTGACAGGTTTAGAAATGTCTCTTTACATCTCTGAGAGCAGAAGAATATAGCTTAAAGTTTAATTCCTTGTTGGAAATCAGAGAGCTGCCCACTCATGCATACATGCATGTGAACAAATGTTGGAGTATGAATTCCCCTGGGCCAAATCCACACTGGCCCAGGAGTGCCCGGAAATGTGAGAATTGAATTAGAACCTTCAGAGAAACTAAAATACATAAATCCACACAGACATGAAGTAGAAATATAAGTTTAGTTTAAAATAAATAGAGGATTTTAAGTGCCTGTATTAGCTAGTAAGAGAAGCCATAAGATCTAGTTTAAAGTTCAGTAGTTTTGCCTTTTGCAAAGATAGATAAACTCGAGATATAATGAAAATAATGTAACCTCGCTAAACATTCCTAGATGGAACAGATAGAATTCTATACGTAGAATTTGTGTAAGAACTTATGAAAATTGTTGCACATCAATTTTAGCTTAGGATAGCTCCAACTTTCTTACTGCAGTTAGAAATTCGTGTTTAAGCCTGACTGGCTAAAAACAGAACAAAAATGCACTACTTTGAGAACACCACACACACACAGGACCCACAAAAACACTGATACTGCTGTTGTTGCTATCATTGTGACTGCGACTGGTAAGGCACTGACGAGACACAGACTGCTGAGGCCTCTGCTGCTGCTGTGGCTGCTGTGGCTGCTGCTTCTGCTTGGGACTCAGAGACTCGATGTTAGAAGTCTTCTGTGTACTGCTGGGGACTCTAATAACTTTGCCTTCATGGGACTGATTTAACAATGCAATAATGGGCTTTGCTTTTACAACTACCCAGCTTCTAGTCTTCAATGAAGACATGCCAAAATCTCGGCAACAAACAAGGATGAGAATGGCTTTGCTTTTCTTCTTACAGTCACAGTGAAGAAGGGCTGATGGAGAAACTGGACATCTAGCCGCTCTCCAGATATATGTGGCAGAAAGCCACATGCCATACCTTGGTCCTGGCACTACCAAGTCACATCCTGCAGCAAATATCTGCTCTGCAGAAATACAGGCAGCCTTAGTACAGCAGCAGCAAAGTGCCAAGGACTGTGTAGTTCCCTAATATTCATCAACATATTTATATGCATCCAGTTGTTTTTAAAACTATCTATGGATAACTGTGAGGTGAGGTGAGATGGGGGCAGAGGAGGAGGGTGGAAAGGAAAAAAAAAGAAAAAAAAGAAAAGAAAAAAGTTTTAGAGGAAACATTTCCTTTTACGCCTGACTTCTATTCCTACAAAAAGATGAACCAACAAAAAAAAAAGATGAACAAAAGATGAACCAAGGTTCCAAACCTAGTCCCAACTGACTTGATAAATGATGACAACAGTATCCTGCCTCATATGAGTATTCTGGGGATATTTGGATTTTAAGAAGTCCTCAGATGCTTTGATAACGAGGAATCAAAAGTTTAAAAAATATAATGAAATTTAGGCTCGCGATGTGAAAAAGGACTGACTGTAAATGGGTCTCCTAGTTTTCACTGGAGGTATAAGAAATGCACATAAATAATTGACCTGCCTTTGCTTATTTATTTGAAGAAACTGTAAACCTATCAGACAGCAGAAGCACTAACTGAAGATTTTGATTTGTTGGATGCTGTGGTTCTTTTTCTTAATATTTTTGTCTAAAGCACTTGATACTTTTCACAATTTAACTGCAACAGGCCTTAATATAAATGTTGTTACATGTGAAGTAGCTTATTAAAGGATGATAGCTCACTTTTATTATCAGTTGTACACCATTCCACTAGGTCATTTCCCCACCCTGTTTCCCACAGACTGGAAAAAAGAGAATTGAGAACAGACTTATGAGATGAAAATCAATTCTGAATGTTTCATCTATTACATTAATTTGCTTAAGGCCAGCATCTGCTTCACTCTTGAGAAGTATGATTTGCTGGAACCCTTCTCCCATGTGTAGCCTGAGCAAATTTATGTTCTTAGGCTCAAAAATTGGGACAGTCTTGCACAGACTTCATAAATACTTTCCATGTCTGTGCATTCATAGGAAATGTAATATTGCATCACACATTATTCCAGCAAATACTTACCCACAGAACAATTTAAAAAAAGTTTTTGCAGTATCTTAGCAACCAGTAAAATCCTCTAATATCCATGCAGAGAGTATTTATTAAATCTTCTCCTGTAGAATTACATGAAAATTTTGTATTTCTTTAATAAAAAGGAAATAAAACTTGATTTTAAAACTTCTTAATAAGACTAAACATTAATTTAATTTTTTCCCATCTTTGAGAAAATACAATGTGTAATCATTGATTGTCTTGTATTCCTTCCAGGAGTGCTTTAGTCTGATTTTTAATACATATTTCTATTTTGCAATTCATTTTTCTCATTTTTCTCCTCTTTTAGAGTTAAAATTCTTTCATATAATTCAATTTTACAGATAGTTTTTACATTCTGTCTTTATTCCCACTGCAGTCTTTTTATCAGTATTTTTACCTTTCCTTTGAACACATTCAATTACACTATATGGGGCTTACTTAATATCATATCTTTTATGTTGCAGCAGAGAGACTTTAATATATGATGTTCTAAAGCTCAATAATTTCCTTCACACAGCATTTCTTTCATTCCACATAACATGAGTTTTACTGATGGCCATAATTTGAAAACCAAGTTACTGTCTCAGTTCTTCACATCCACAATTATTTCAGAGTTCTACAATGTAATATTTCATTATTTGGATTAAATGAAGTAACCTTAATTTCTCACCTCACAGTTCATCTGTATGCGATGATTCACACTAGTAGTTATACTAGGCACAAGCATCTGAAATAACAAAAAACTGCTTTTCAATTTATGACTTTTGTTTTTCTCTAGAACCTTTAAGAAAATTTTTAACAGAATTAATTTATTCTCTGTGTGCTGTGTTTATGTCCCTTAGTCTGTCACAGGCACACAGCTGACTTGCAGCTTCCACATTGCAGAAAACACAGGTCAGGTTATTCATACAGATTTGTCCAACTGTGAGCGTTTATCCTCATATTTGACATATGATGACTGAGAAAAACTTTATTGTCCTTTACTTAGATAAGCAAATAAAAATGGCTTGAATGACTCAGTTTGCAGTGAAAGTAAAATGAAGGTCTAAATATTCTGAGCTGAGCTTTGAAGAAGGAGGGGCTGAAAAACACATAGTAATTTTCTGAATGGCTGAGATGTACATTCTTTTCACTGCATTAACAGTTGTGAATCTGCTTTGCTGAGAGTAAAGCTCTGTGCAGGCCTCTTATTAGCATTTTAGGACAGTGCACTTTTTATGGACCTGCTGGTGCCTCATTATAATGTCACACTTCTGCTGTCACTCAAGACTTGCATGTCATGTTGACCCCTCAGCTGCATCTTTTAAACAATTTTGGAAGGAAATGGGGCTTCCCATATCTTTGACATGTTTATGCTCCACACCCAGTGTACTACAGAAAAGTCAGCTTAAGTGGGAAGTCAAAAAGTGAAGCGTAGCTGACTAAAGAGTTGTGGCACTGGGAGAGGATCCTCATGAGGGTTTAGAGTTTGGACCTTACAT
Source organism: Trochalopteron elliotii (assembly GCA_024734555.1). Lineage (NCBI taxonomy): Eukaryota > Metazoa > Chordata > Aves > Passeriformes > Leiothrichidae > Trochalopteron > Trochalopteron elliotii. The sequence goes on from JANPWX010019886.1 coordinate 3,133,828, forward strand.
TCTGTGAAGAATATATAGTGAAACATGTTCAATTTGAAACACTGACCCTGCTTCTTTCAGTCTTGTCTATTTATTATTAGAAAGAAAACCACATAATTAAAGTGGAAATGTTTTAAAATACAATAAAATATGCAACTCTAGAAACTGCAAGCACTGTGGTGTTTTACAGCAGGATTTAAGGCGGAACAAACTTAGACCTGGTTTTCAGCATCTGACTAAGGTTAAAATGCTTAATGAGTTCCAATATTTTGTATATATATTCACTTTAGTTTCCATCAGACTTAACTTTGAATAAACTGCCAAATTTCATTTCTCATTTATATGCCTCTCCTAATAGGATTCAGCAAATAATCAGTTGGGATAACGAAATCAAAGCTGATTCGAGGCATGTACAAATTCCCATTTTACATTTACTTAACCATAGTTGATTTCCTATTGTTTATATATTAATTATGTTGTTGCATCAGTCATCCCTGTGAGGCCCAGGTAACTTGCCTAGTTGCCTGTATTGAACTGGCTGATTCTTTTTTAAAGCTTTAACTGATTTCAAGAAAATGTTTTTTTGTATATTAAGACAAAAAAATTTTCCCTTCTCACCAGGTCCTAGTAGCTGAAATGGATTAAAGTGTCCCACCTATTACATATTTGAGAATATAGTAATTCAATTAGTGGTCACCATTCAGGGAAAAGCTGATAGGTGTTTCTGGAGCTAACATCTCCATTAAACATTAGTCTTTATTTAACTGTACTTTATCAGTTTTCTCTTTACATCATGATTTTGCTGGATTCTCTATAACAGTCTGCTGTGGTTTAGGAATTTTATTCCTAAAAGATTTATTGCTTCCACCAAAACCCTCCAAACCAATATCACTCATTCATGCACTCACTCATTCTTGCCTCTCCCTTCCCTTTGCATCATGTCAGGCGAGGAAATCTGGAAGCCCAAAAGGATCATTGGTTGAGATAATAATAATTTACTGGAAACAGGAATGAGGTAAGAAAAAGAGCAGTAAGAGCAGTAACATTATTCAAACATGGACTGGAGAAAGATGAGTGATTCCCATGAAACACCCACCACAGAGCACAATGTGACCATCACCACTCTACCTTGACCCACAAGAGAGACCTTACTGCAATGGCTCTAAGTTTTGCAGTACTGTTATCTGCTGTTGCAACAGAGACAAAAACAACCCTTATGGCAGTGCTATTTATCCTAACTCGCAAGGGTTTTGCAGAGAACATAATTAAATGCATAACCATTAAAAATCAAACCTAACAGCAGTTACTTCATACTGCCATATGAAATGCAGAAATCCTAGCTGAGGTTACCTATAAGAGCCATATGATTTCTGGATAAGTGGACACTTCAGATAGCATTTTGTTAAAAACTGGTATTGAAGGTTGAGTCCAACCACTAATCCCAGCACCACTACTGTAACTGATTGGCAGAATTTAGCCATAGAAGGCTGATTTCCTTAATTTAATCTAACTAAAACTAGAGACTATGTCATCAATTACTTAAGACTAAGATGCAAAGTCCAGGAAGTCTTTAACTATTTAATGATATTCACTTTACTGACATTTTATTTCCTCTTTGTGCAGCTAAAATGTTTAGGTAAAACAGAATGTAAATGGTTCAGATCAGGGTAAAGATATTGTTGGGGTGCGTATCTCTTTGGTCAGCCCGCTGCTCAGCTGGACACCCGGTAGCTCTGACATGCCACAACAGGATCGATTTGTGAGTTCTTGGATCTGCAGCACCTCGACTTCGCTGTCACGGCCGTGGTATAAATGAAAGAGGGGACTCTCGGAGGGTCGGGGAACAGAAGTTTATTCAGGATCACAGGGGCACCCCTTACCTCAGGCCCGATGCCTCAGGAGAGACCTCGGACAAAAGGCTACAGGGGGTTTTGTCCAGGACAGGTTTGAAGGGTGGGTACAAACTAAGAACCAATAAAACAAAGCAAAGCAACAAATGGCAACTGAATTACCTAACTATTAACAAATCAAAGGTAATTTGGGGAGGGGTCTCTGGGGAATCTGCCAACTGCTGGCCAAATCTCCTCGAAAGTTCTGGACCTTGGAGATAAGGACTCAGTGACGGACAGAGGAAAGAAGGATACATTGGAGAGGATGGGCAGGGATCATCATGGGGAAAGGACCAATAGGAAACAGTCTCTGGGCAAAGACCAGAGAGGCATAGAAACCCTTATCAACTTATGAAAAGAGAAAACTCCAAGACAAGGAGCCCATATGGGGTAACTAAAACTATACTAAACTATAATATAACTTTTAAAACCAAAATCCTGCAACCGCACAGATACGAATAAAAAATATTTAATTAAACATTTCTATAATCTGCAAATACATTTAGTGACACGATGCTGGAGTTCTTCAGCCTGGCCAGCTGCCAGCACAGTGGCCAGGAGTGGGCCGCCCCCAGAACACCAGCTGTGCAATTGGGGGTGTGGCTGTGGGGCACAGCTGCTCTACAGCACAGGTGGAAATGCATCGAGGGCAGGGGCAAGGAACAGGGAGACGTCTTTCCCGTGGTTTCCAAAGGTGTTTATTCCCCAAAGAGTCAGGGATGAAAGACAGAAACTTGGGCTCACAGAGGATTTGTAGTGGTTTGAGAGCAAAACCAGTGAGACACTCCAAGTCAGAAACACAATTTAATAGGAATGGAAAAAAAGTAAAATAAAATAAATGCAATAATACAAAAGACCACTGACAGAGTCAGAATACAACCTGACACCCTGTTGGTCAGGGTGTTGGAAACAGTCCAAAAGCAAGCCCTCCTGGAGCAGCAGATGTGGTGCTGTTGGAAGTAGGGATGGTCCTGTAGAGAAAAAGAGTCCAGTCTTCCTTCAGGAGTCCCGTGGGAACACTGGATGTCTGCTGACACTTGTGGCTCCTTTTTATCTAAGTGGGAATGGTTTGGCTCCTCCTCCCTGGGTAGAGCATCTCACAATGGGATGATGTAATGTGTCATGTCATTGGTGAGTTTTAATGGCCCATTAACAGAAGATATCTCAATGGAGGTAATGTGAGGGTGAACAAAGATAAGGAACAATCCCCCACCCAATTTTAACAGCTGGCTTGGTATCAGAAAGGTAGCCATCCCCTTCTTCCTGGAGTTACAACAGATAAAGAAAAAACACCTCCCCAACCGGGTTTCAACAGATAGAATAGAATAAACATTTTTTTTGCTTACAAAACCCAAGACAGGCTTATAAGCGGGGGAGGTGTTGGGAGAGGGTACAATTTCCAACCAATAAGGGTTATATGGGGCAGGAACACAAGGCGGGGAGAATGTTATACAGACTAATGAAAGAACTCAAGGGGAGGGAACAACTTAAGAGGATCAACAGGGTGTTGAGGAACAGAAATCTCTAGAACTGGGGGCAGGGACTGAGGAGGATTGACAAGTATGTAGAAAGAGGGAAGGGCAGGTCTAGGGAGACAGACAACCAGGGCAAACCCAACAATACAGGGGGAAAGGAGCAATCCATTAGGGTTAAAATATATCATAACAGTACAAAATGGGGGGTGGGGGGTGTTGGGCGTTGGTATAAAATAGGCCATTAAAACTGACTTGTAATTGAAAACACAATATAAACACACCACAACAACTTACAAAGATCTAAGGATCCAATTTTTACTTAATTTGCTCTCAGATAAACTGAGCCAAAGGCAAAACATTCCTAAGTGTCCAATTTGCATCCAGAACAAGATGAACTACATCCAAATTAAACTCATCAGATCAAAAGGAAGAGAAAGTGTCATAAATATTTCCTAAAAGAGTCGATCTTTAGAAAGGAGACAAGCCTCTACCTTTTCAAATGATTCTTCAACTTCCTAAATACTCTGGGAAAAGAGAAGAAATGTACCTACAAGATTAAAGAACACAGTATTTTAGCATCTTTTGAAAAGAGAAAAAATACAGTTCTGTAGCTTTTCAGAAAGAGGATACAAACAAAGTTTTGATGCCTATGAGTGTAAACAGGTATTTTCTGGATGTGTGTTTCCCTCCCATTTTAACCAGTCAGTTGGAAACTTGTGTCAGTCAATTTGCATATCTGATATCACCTTCTGAGAGATAACTCTGCCTTTTCTGTAAGAGTAACCCTGTTAAGTGGCTGTTTTCACAGTCCTGAAACCACTAGAAAACGCTAGCCTACAAGAAAACACTACTTGAAACCATCCAACAACTTGTCCCTGAAGCACGTGATTAATGGGATGCTTTTCCACCAGGAGAAATAATGTGAAAGAAAGATTACCATTTTCTTCTTTTCTGTTTGAGGTAACTTTTAATGCTGTTTGAATCAGTGGAAACTGTGAGATTTACAGAGAGCTGAGAATCTGGTGGTCGGAGTTACTGTCAGACATCCTGCTATCAGCAGGATGGTGTCAAACCACACTAAGAATAACCCTGGTATTCCTGTTAGCTTTTAATTTAAATGGTGTACTCTGTTTCATCAAAAAACATAAATAAAAGGGGGGAAAGCACCAGTTTTGATGCACAGCATCTGGGATTTGTAGTAGGCTAGGTCATACAAGAAATAGCTTAAAGGTTTCCTTGGTTTCAACTGGGATAGAGTTAATTTCTTCTCAGTACCTAGTCCAATGCTGGGTTTGCATTCAGTATGAGCACAGTGCTGGTAACACACAGATGTTTCAGTTGTTCCTAAGTGGTGTTTATTCTAAGTCAACAACTTTTTCAGTCTCTCCTCCTTTGCTAGTGAGAAGGTACACAAAAAATGCTGGGAGGGGGCAAGGCTGGGATATGTGACCTGATATTCCACACTAGAGAATGTCGTGCTAACCACATTATTTATTAATTAAACTTCTGCTAGCCAGATTATTATTTATTTATTAAATAATGCTTACTTAGTTTGGGGAATAAGTAATTTTTAGGGAGGGCTTTTATCAGGGTTCAAGGATGGGAATTGGCCTTGCTCTGCAGGTGGTGAGCAATTGTATTGTACATCTCTGTTTTTCCTTTGGGTTATATAAATTACAATGATTTCACTTCATGTCAATTATTAAACTATTCCTAACTTACAAATCTCTTCTTTTATTCTCCTCACCAGTCCCTTGGGGAAAGAGGAGGGAACTCAGCAAGTTGCTTAATTGCCAGCTGGCCTTAAATCACAACAAAGGCAAAATATGTATGTTTCTGACACAATTGCATTTTAAAAAAATTATTAATTTTTAATATTTTATATTAACATAGAGTATCTGTAGAACTTGAGAAACTCTAAATTATATGATGGATTGTCTCTCATTTACTGCCTTTTTTCTTTTATGTGCAGTGATTCTAAAGGTTTTTCTTTAACAACTGTGAATAGGTTTTATATTTTTTTATTAAAAAATTCCTTCTCTCACAAGTTCCCTTTTACCACGAAGTTTGATATGAAACCCCTGAATAAAGATACAGTTGAGGATGCAACTTTTTATTGTCTTTTAGTTTAAGAAAAAGAGGCGTGACATGTAAATAGAACAGTCTTCTGACACTATTATGTTAGAGAAAAATGAAAAATCACTTCTAAAATATTCATTTAGGCTTGAATATTGTATCTTAATGATAACCACTAGGCATATATCTTTACAAGATTAGTTAGAAACTGTGATTCAGGGCAATGTAAATTTTGATCTGAGACTGAAACATTAGATTTTTTTATTTGACATGCAGTATGTACAGTTACATTGTTTCATAACAATAATATTTTTTCCCAGGAGTAATATGATTTACTGCTATTTAGAATAAATAAAAGTCACTGGACAGATAAAAATGTTTATAAATACATTTAATTATTCTTTTTCTATGGAAGGAGAAAAAATAAGACACTTTCTACACTTTCTCTTTCAAAATACGTGTGGGTAAAAGAAAAGATTTTGTATGTTTATTATTTACAATTGTATTATGATTTATCATTAATTATTTGAGTTTTACAAGAGAAGAATTTGCAATTCCACATTGATGTGGGCATCATGTGAAAGGCACTTGGATTCTTAAAGGATCAAATCTAAAGAATAAAATGTACATTACAGACAGCTCATTCAGGTAGCATTTGCATAATTGTTCTTTACACACTTGAGTTAGCACTACCTGGATTCAGTGAACACTGACTCCCAGCAACTGTGACATAGGTTCAGTGTGTTACAGATTTTCAGTTTATGTGACTATATTCCCATTCTTTTCAATTGGAGGTTTATGGGAATAAGAACTACAGAAGTAACTTCTTAGGAATTCACGTTTTAGACAGAATATTAAAATGGGATGTGTTAAATACTATAGTTGCATAAATGCTTAAAATATTATGCTTGTAATAAACCAGGTTTTAAGATGAAATCAACATTTAGTCATTATATCGGAGCAAATGATGCCAATATCTTTTTATGCAGGTTTTGCTGGTTAATTAATTTAATAAATTAGCCTCTTATTTTCTTACATGTCTCTTTTCTCTACATATTGTAGTCATGTTGACAGTGCTGTTTGGTGAGGTACCTCAATTGCTCTATTTTCATACATCCCCTACTCTTTAGAACCATTTCTCAAAGAGGGATATACAGAGGAAAATGGAACAATGAGCCAGATCAAGATCAACTCCATTTGTGGAAATGTCTTTGGTTACAGTGTAAGATGTAACTGAAAGTGTGTATTCTGTCACCATCTCCATAATCTGTTTAAACCAGGTGGGGCAGTGTTCTTTATCTTGCCCACGGCACATCCCTGATAATGCCCTCCCTCTGAGGGGTTATCTTCTGTTAATGAGCCATCAAGCCCCACTGCCTGACTCATAAAATTATATCATCCTGTTGTGAGATGCTCCACCCAGGGGGAAGAACCAAACAGTCCTACCTGTATATAATCTGAGATTTGGAACATCATGAGCAGCCTCACCTCCTGGATTCCCAGAGTACAAGAGCTACATAACCACCACTGAAATTCAGAGGAGGACCGGACCCTTCTACAACATCATCACTTCAACAGAACCACATCTATCACTCCAGCAGGACTGCAGCCACCATTTAATGGGACTGGTACCATTACCTTGACCAACAGGGTGTCAGGGTGTATCCTGACTCTGCCATGTTAAGCCAGTGGTTTTCACATTTATTTCAACTTTCCTATGAAGTTGTAATTCTGACTTGGAGTCTCTCACTGGTTGGCTTTCAAACTACTACAGGCAAGAATAAACTTGTAATAGAAATCTATAGATTAAGAAGAATAAAAATACATTATTTTCTTTACACAATGCCCTTTTATTTGAGGTGCTAGTCCATCAAAAACTAATGTGAGCTACAAGAGAAGTGAAATTATGAGACAAACACTAATGTCTAAGATTCAGCTCAGACTTAATAGCATTTAGTATATTGAAAATTAATCTGTGCATTTTTTAATGCATACAGGAAAATGGTAGAGTGTGGAGGTTGGACTGGCAGGGACTGGCAGTGTGTTAGCCCTGACAACAGTGAAGTCAGCATCAATCTGAGACCATGGAAAAAAAGATGTTAGGAAGGGAGAAATCTTGTTAGGTTATGGTGAGAGGAACAGGATTATGGGAATAGTTATGTTAATGAAGTTGCACCATATCAATTTGTGTTCTGAGTTCTTGCATATGAGTGGCTAACAGTGTTTTACATATAAGGTAATGTAATTGTTCATTTGTTCGCTATCCAGGATAGAGTTTATATATTGCTATGTTTACCCAGTTTGTAGGGTCTTTCAAGGTTGCCCCATATTGTGTTTGGCTTATGTTCTTTTGTTGGCTCAGACTATTTATTAAAAGTTATTTTCCAGGCTTACTTGATCGTTCCCATCTGTATTTCATTTGCCACCCTGGCTGGTCCAGTCCATGTCACATCACCGGCAACAGTGGAGTTCTTTAAGGTAATGAAGCCAGCTCCATAGAATTGAACTGAAGATGAACTATAGGTTAGTAACTATATTCCCGTTTCAGAATATTGCACTATTTGAGGCTTTTTTAATTTAAGATCTGTGAAAAGGCTTACTTGAATTACCAAACAAATGCATGGGAGAAAGAAAAGTTTATAAGTTACAATAAATACAGTAAAATCATCTCTACAAACAATGGTAAGACTCATCTGGTTGGTCACCAGATGCTTGAACTGCAGTTAACTTAATTTTCATGAGAACTTACATTTTACTCAAGACCTTGAAGAAGTATTATCGTTCTCTAAAAGTGGGATTCATCATGTGGTGTGGAGTCAACCAGTCTTACACATAGAACTGGGCAGGGGGCGGAGGGGGAGTATTTTGTATTGGTACAAACATGGGTTTTATATGGTAAATCTACAAAGCTAGAGCACTGAATCTTAGCACTTTACACTGCTTCTACATTTTACCAAACAAAAGAATCATGGTTCATTTGTTGCTTGTTACCACTCTCTGGTCACATTGTTAATTGTCCGTGTTAAGATATAAGTATGCACAATAAAATGTAGCTGCTTTTGAAACTGATAATTTTTTTTTCCCCTGCTGAGGCCTCTGCTGCATCTGCAGACTGGATGCACAAAATGTCCTGCTTTGTAAAACTGCTGGAAACATGGAAAGTATCATACGCATGTTGAGGGAGTCAGAAATGGGAAGTCAATGGACAACAGGACTCATAGGAATAATTGAAGTGATATATTAAAATGGTCCTGAAAATGAGAATTTATTGCCTATGTTTACTTCCACGTACATCCCTTGTATTTGGATGATGTAAATATGGGAGCAGAGCTTTTCTTTTCAAAGCCTGTGTTGTGTTTTCTGTCTAATCCACTCCATCTTCCCACAAAATGTATATTTTTTAATCTCTATCAATGTCCTCCACTTACTAATATGACTGCTGGGGAGATAGCGAGGTCTGTGTACAAGTTTTCTTCTGCTATCCAGACACCAGTGAGAATCTCTGCTGGATGCCAAGGCTGGGAAACATATTTCACCATATTTAACCCTATTTCTTCACAAAGTCTTTGATCATTTGGTTTCAAGTTGCTGTCTTCCTTTCAGGACTTTCATTACACTCGATCTCCCATATAAAGACCTATTTTAAATATTATAAGTCTGAAATCCTTGGCTGAGATTGCTCGGAAATTATTCTAATGAATTCAGAGAACTAGAATGTCACAAGTAGTCATAGATTCCTTAACTTCCTAATAATCATCATCTTGTAAGCTCAGTTTCAGCTTTTTCCTTTCTGTTACAACAAACACACATTGCATTCTGATTTGTGGATTGTGTCTTGAACAACAACAAAAATATCTGGTTTGGGCTTAGGATGAATCTTTTCCTAGATTTTAAAAAAGATACAATTGATTCTTTCAGTTTTTCTTCAGAGAGGTTCTGTGTTTCTGGCCTGAAGCTATCTCAGTTCTGACCAGAAGCAGGGATTTCATGTTTTGTGATTTATAATATGCAATGCTGACTTCAACTCTGCAGGGCTTTCTGCCTTAAGTCAGGTTATATCAGCTGTAAATAGAACCTTTACTGTACAGAGCCAAAAATTGTTCAGAGCTGTGCTGAACAGCTTCTCATATAAGTGCTATAATAGAAAAATTATCAAGTTTGGTTTTGCTACATAGTATTCTATAAAGGGTGTGGAATCAGAGAGAGAGAGAGAGAGAGAGGGAGAGAGAGGGAAGGAGGGAAGAGGAGAGAGGGAGTTGTGGTTTGGTTTTGGTTTCTTTTGTCCTAGGGGATTGAACTCTAAATTGTTGGACTAAGAGTTGAAAGATAGGAACTGTTAATGCTTTAGTCTTGAGTCCCAGATAGGTCATCTAATGCAAGGCAAAAGCATGTTACCAAATTTTGAAATGTTGTGTTTTGACATTAGATGGTGTGTGAAACTTCAGTTAAGGGCTACATTCACAGAAGACCTTAATGAAATCTGGAGTGAGGTCTGAGGCTTCCTTCTTTATGAATGGGGGTGATTCACTACTGGGGGTGAACACTATTCAGGTAAGTGTTCTCACTACTCTGAGAGTAATCAGATTGCTTACTTGTATGTGAAGGAGCAATCTATTGATTTTTGTGGTTTATAACTGTCATTATTTCTTTGTGGATTGGAAAAATACTTGGTACAGCTGATTTGTAATTTGTCAGTTTATTTAAGGAAACTGTCAAAAGTAATTTTGATTTGGATTGCAGAATTAAACTTCTATTAATTTATATATTTATTAAGAAATAAATCAGCAGGCAACTGTGGCAATTTTAGGCACACAAAGAATGAGACAGGCACAGCAGGTCAAGGGAAAGCTTCTTTATTTTAATTATCTGACCCCATTCTTTTATACATTTTGGCCAGAAGGCAAAAGATTGGCTAAACAAGTCACCACCTTCTTGACCTCATTGGTGAACATCACCATCAATCACATTCCTCCTCTGCAAGGAGAAATATGTAAACAAGATAGATAAGTTCTAACTATTTACATCGTTTATGCGAAGCTGCGTGAGAACCTCAACTACAAACTGCAAACACTGGAAAGCAGGAAAATTCAGGGGGACATGCAACTTTAAAATGTTAGGAAAAAGAATTAAATGAACACTCTAGTCAATCTTTTGCCTTTGATGTGGAATACAAAGAGGTGATCTAATCCTTTTTAACCCTGAGGCATGTTTTCTGAAATATACTCCATTCAGGCATTCCTCTGAAAGCCACATAAAGCTGGTGGCTAATGTAAAATAAATGGCCTGAAATTTTAATGCATACAGGGATTGATGTCACCAGTATTTTGTGTTGTATGTGTAATTCAGTATCATAAATATTTAACAACATATTTCTTTCAAAGATTCGTGCAAACTTCATGTCATGCATACTTTTAGACCCGTGGATCATGGCCATTATCTGCTGTTTGGGGGAAAAACAGAAAAAAGGAAAAAAAGAAAAAAAAAGAAAAAAAAAGAAGAAAAAAAGAAAAAAAAAGAAAAAAGAAAAAAGAAAAAAGAAAACAAGAAACAAGAAGAAACAAACAAGAAACAAGAAACAAGAAACAAGAAACAAGAAACAAGAAACAAGAAACAAGAAATAAAAGGGAAGGGAAACGGAAGGGGAGG
>JANPWX010019886.1:3145263-3185148 GCA_024734555.1 Trochalopteron elliotii
ATAGGGGAAGGGGAAGGGGAAGGGGAAGGGGAAGGCAAGGCAAGGCAAGGCAAGGCAAGGAACCACCAAATAATATTATCATGATCATCATCATCATTGTGACACAGCTTTGTATGGATTTTCCATCTCTCTGTACATCTGGCTTTGTGAGAAATTTAGAATACAATGGACTGTTTCAAGTGGAAGGGACTGTAGCTGGATGCTGTGCCTGGAGTGAGCATAAAACAACTTGAACAATGCCCTGTTTGCAAAGCTACCAGTGGTGAATAGAGAATAATGTTGAAAAAAGACTCTATAATCCCAAAGTTAAACATGCTTATAGTGAGGTGAAGATGTGGTAGACCTAGTAAAGTTCCTGATAAAGGAACTAACAAGTGATGGTGCTGACAACTTATCTAAAGCTGTTGAACTGACACAGCTGGCCTGTAGACATCTGACTGTCAATTACAGTATTCAATAAAAGCTCAGTCCCTATTCTTAACCATAAGGAATTCTAAGACATCCTATTTCAGACTGTGCATAGAGATTCTTCCTTTAAATGGGGTTACTCAAGGATGAGGGGGAGAGACTTGCCTTACTGGTCTGAGACAGTAACATCAATCTGTACTTAAAACACCACATGAGCTCTTCCTCTAAGAGTACAGAAAATTCACAGCTGGGGAGAGGGAATTTGGTTACAATTTTTTGGGGGCATTGATGGATCTAGGATTTTAAATAAAAAAATCTGTGTTTATTATTACTTCAGGACAGCTTTAAGTTGCTGCTTATAGCCCCCTAAAATAAGGAAATGTAATATTATAACCATTCATTACTTCTGATATTAATTTTTGGAGTAAAATGGCTTGTTAAAGTTGAGGACTGGTGTGAGTTTCTATTTGTCTCACAGTAGAAATTGTGAGGTTTGGATAAAGTATCTGATAAAAAACTTCCTTCATGTGGATTTTTAAGTAAAATGGTAGGAGGCATGTCATGGAGCAGGAAGATGACATCTTGCAAAGGTTTACTTTTACACTGAAGAACTAATAGGATAGGAAGAAGTCTATATTCCAGGACAATGGACTAGGGACATTTGATGCATGCCTTCTATGTAAATGAACTCTGTCCTGTCAATATGTAGCTTCCCTACACAGCTCAAATATTTGAACCAGAACCAGGAAAGAGCAACACAAAACCCTCCAAGTAGCCTTCCCCACCCAATCCCCACATTTTCCCCTTCAACTACCTCTCCAACCTCACAAAAAACCCCCTATAGCTGTCTGTTATTAAGTGATGATTCACTACCTAACCGTCCTCAGAGGGACAGGATCATGATAATGTTAACATGTTTTGGATAGTTTAAGGCTGTAAATGGCTGCACGATGGAAAAGCAGTGATCCCTTGGTTAGCATGCAAACCTTGCTTCTTTTGCTGTATTTTGCAATTAATGTGGATGGCATTACATGTGGGACAATGCTGACTGTTTCAAAGGTTTAACAGACTTGTTTGTGTATCTTCATGCAACTGCAAAGATTGCTGGTTTTAGGATTGAGAGTACTGTCATTGATAGTCAAAGTCAGTGATCTACTTTCCTTTAGATTCAGTGGGCACGTGTTGGGTAAATATGTCCAAACCAACCCCTACAGTGACTAAACAATAACCTGAATAGGAGGTCCATGCACTTTTTCCATTCAAATCCGTCTATATGGTGGATCTAATGCTGTTTTCAAAGTGGAGTTAACAATTCATTTTAATCACCACAAGTGATATTTTAAAAAGAATGCTTTGTGTTCTTATGGTCATGGAATATATGTACATATGTATATATTTCAAGACTAATGCATCTTAAAAAAAAAAAAAAGACCATCCCAGTGCCCTTTGTGTTATTAATTTAGTGGTCATTTCCATGGGGAAGAGAGTTGGTCATTTTTAAAATGATACTTAAAATCTAATGGCCTAAGTAAAGAACATTCATAATTGTATATAGCTGCCAATCTTTGAGCGCTTTGTTTGAACAGCTCTTTCCTAATGTTAAAAACTTTCCTAGGTTGCTCATCTAAACTACTTGTAACATGTCCTTCCATTAATGATTGTTACAGAGTAGATGCAGCCAGAAGTGAAGGCTAACTGGGCTCTGACATACAGATGTGACTGAAAACCCTAGATTTATCTTCCATCAGCTTCATGATGTGTAATGCTTGAGTTGTAGCTTTGAAACAAAACAGTTTGTAATGCAATTCACTGGACCCGTCTAGCATCTTGGAAAAGTATTATTAGGTTGAAGGCATAGTTTTTAGAAGTTGAAAGTGTAGTAGCCCTTTGAATCTGGTTGGCTCAAGATCATATTTACAATCAAACTAAGCTCAAATTTTTGCAATTTTTCGAATGTTTCTCAGAAAACTTTGGTTATTACAGGGTTTGGCCTTTTCTGATGGATTCTTAATAGATTTTAAATGTATAAGGTATTACATTAGATATTGTATTTGTTAGACCTTCTACCTTAAAATCTGAATTAAAACTGAAATGTTAATTCATAATGGCACCTTCTGTGCTATCTGAGGGGAGGGGGGACCAGAAATGACAATGTGGTTTTTATGTGAATTTCTAACTATATTCTATATACAGAAGATGAATGTTAACTGGAAAGGATCCTGTCAGCCTACAGTGGTGGGTTTCACAATTAAACATGTACATACACACACACACTTGTATATATGATTTCATATATAATTTCTTCTTACCTTTCCCTTAAGTTCCATACTTTTTTTTTGTTGTTTTTTTGTTGGATCAGTGGATCACTTTCAATTTGCAACATGATGAACGTAGGAACAATTTCAGACGTTGATTATCCACGAAGAATTACATTCTTCATGAGCATATGATTGGTGCATGTGTGTTTGTATAAGTACACGTGTCATTTCAGTAAACTTCTGTCTTTAACTCTGCTAGCACTATGAATGAGTACAATTAAAATGCACATTCTGAAGATAGCTGTAAAATATTCTTCCTAATTGTTGTTGCTATATTCTAGAGCACTGTGTTGTAGTGGTCTAAGTTGTGACTATTTTAGGACTAATGCATAAGCATTTTGTGATGTAGACATTGGGCGAATTCTTTTCCTTGGTCTAAGAAATATTTTAATTTTTATTTTCAATTTTTTTTTCCTGTGAATGTCTAAGAGAGAAACATTCCTTCTTAAGCACTGGGTCTTGTTTTAATGTTTCTTAGTATGTTGCCCTATGGTAGGTAAAATATCTGAACATCTGGTACAGCAACATTATTTAGAAGTCAGTTGTGGCCTTCTTGCCATCCAACTTCTTATTATTTAAAAAGGGACTTACTTTTTTTTTGCTTTCAAGGCATTTCATACACAATCTGCCTATATTTGCCTCCTTTTATTCACTACTTTTATTCACAAATCAAATTATTTTATTTGTGCCTCTGATTAATCAAGGACCATAAAACTTGTTACTTTTTCAAAGTTCTTTTCTATTTCTACTCTGCAATATTGCTTTGCTCATACATGTACAAAATTTTTAGTAGTTTTCTAGAAATATTTTATAAAATTCACCTTTGAATAGTGCCTACAAGCACTATCTTGATAGATTGCTGCGGGGCTGATCATATTTCTCATCGTTTGTGAAACTAACCTTCTCATTGTTTTCACCTACTCCATGTCTTTTGTTTTGCACTTCAAGCATGAAGAAAGAATTAATTTCTTTTTTCACTCTTTAGTGTGCTTAATGGAAACTATTCAGGGTCTTTCTAATTATGAACTCTTTTTAATGAAACTACAGTCCTACATGGTCTTGTGTGATGAGCCAAACAAAAAATCAACACACAGCCTCTTAACAAAAGACCACAGCAGTGGCAATGGCTTTACAGATAACACTGCTGAATTTAAATTACAACCCAATTGGGCTGTAAGCTTTAAATCTATGTTTCATAATTACCTGGAAAGACATGTAATAAAATTGCTATAATCTACAGTATTTGTGGTAAATTTTATAATGGAAACATAACTTAAAAATACTTAATATGTACATATTTCTACATTATTCTTCAGAAGTTTCATATAATAATGTTCTGAGCAGGTTCAGTTTTTAAGGGTTGTAAGTTACTTCCCTGCTCAGTGCCTAAAGTTTTAAATATGTAGCTAAAAGTAGGACCTGTGCAATTTTATTTTTAAGAAAATATACTAAATTCAATATATATATAAATAAGCAAAAGAAAATGACTGCTCTTATTTGAAAATGCCAAGTTCAAATTTTGTAACAAGATGCATTATTCTACTTTTCTGTTAGTTTTGTTGTGGGTTTGTTGGTTTGTTTGTTTTGAATTACCTTAAAATGAAGATCCATAAATTGTGTTCAGACAGTTGCAGCAAAAATATAAAAAATATGCTACTAAGTTGTTGTTTTGTGTATTTTTGTATATACAAATTTTGTATATTTTCCATGTGAAAGAATGAAGCTGGCAAGTGCCCAAATGAAAAGAAGTTGGTATTCAAAACTGGTTTTTTTCTGGGCCAAGTAAGGTGAAAGAAGTAAATTCTATACCACACAAAGCAGCACATGAAACAGAAACAAACTCATATTTAGAGATCTGATTCTGTGCTCCTTAAATTCAGTGAAAGATTCACAATGCAAACACCAAACTCTACAGAAGTCTCATGATCTTAGTGATTTTTTTCCTCCATTTTAACAGAATAATCTATGAAGTGTCAATATTTTACAAATCAAAGTTGAAACTCAGCTTAATGTACAGATGCAAATTCAGAAATTCAGACAACTAACTGAATTATTCACTTTTTTAAACTCAGTTATACTACTTGATTATTTTTAAGTTCTGCTTGATATATATGTACCAGTACAAATTTTTTTTTAAACTTCTTCTAAAGATTTTCTACCACTCAATTCTTTTTAAGGTGGAAAGGCACTTGTTCTTTTAAATATTTTAGTTGGCATCATATTTTTTGCCCTGCAATTGTGCCTTTTGCTCCTTTTTTGGGGAGGAACATGATTTTGTGGGGCGTTGATTTTGCTATTTGTTTTTGTTTTGGGAGGACTGCTCGTTTGCTCTTTTGGTTTGGGGGATTTTATTTTTTTGTTTGTTCCTTTCCTTTAGTTTTGGCTGATTTTTGTTGGTTTTAATTTGTTGGGGTTTTTTTTTCATATTTTTTGTTTCCCCAAAACAGTGTCAACTCATGCTTAGCTATTGTTTATACAGGTGATCTTGATTTTTATATCTGAGCTATGTCTTCCTGTATAGTCTGAGTGTATCACTCCAGTTAACTAAGTAATTTGGTGTACTCTTACATAGTTTTCATTTTAAGTCCCTGCAGACCGATTGTCTTCAAGGAAGAAAAATGTCATGTCTTAAGCTGATCATTGATAAAAATATTTAAACCATTGACACTTGTGTTTCATTAGAAGGGAACATGGATGAACAGTGTTTAAAATTCTTCTCAACTCTGTAGGTGACTTTGCTATCTTCATTCATTGTGCTTCATTAGTACACTAATTAAAGTACTAGTACATACAGAATAATACTGGGGAGTCAAACGTGTTCAAAGCTAAACCTCACTGTTCATGGCTGCAGAAGACTAGAGAAGGTCATTGGTGGAAGAAAATCCTTAATTGTGTCAATTCTGAATCTTTCTAAAGACTCAATTTCTTTTCATCAGCCAAGGCAACCTAAACACTTTTTGGTGTTAAGAGCACTGCTACTTCTGCTTGTTCTCTGAATCACAGTCACATGCCTCCGCTGCTTGTTCTGTGCTGGCTCTGGATTTTTTGGTGTACCTACTCAAATCAGAATCAAATCAGAATCAAATCAAATCAAATCAAATCAAATCAAATCAAATCAAATCAAATCAAATCAAATCAAATCACTTTTCAATAAAGATTGATTAATTAAAAAAAATATATAATTTAGCTTTCAGCCAGATTAGCAAGGCATAGGGAAAAAAAGGGGGAAATAACTACTCCTCATTTTAAGAAAAGCAAGATCACTAGGCTTCACTGCAGAACACCATCAATGTGTAAATAGCTAGAATAATTAATTTTTCTTTGTCTTGTCCTAGAATAGTGTAACTGGTAACTGTGTCCAAACCCCACAGCGTGTTTTTTTTCTCTATTGCAGTTGGAAATGGAGAATGTAATGTCTGCTAAAAAACATAATGAAATCAAAACCTTTGTTGTTATTTTATTTTACTATTACTGCTGTTTTTCTATATCAGTTTATTATATGAAGGTCTTTTGTTACTATAAAATATCAGGAAGTGTGGATCATTTTCATTCTTCATGAGTCCTGACATCTTAAGTTCTTATTGCTGGAGTTCTTATTACAGGGAATGCAATAATTTTATATAAATTACATATTGTTATTGTCCTTAGACTCCTTCAAAAAGACTGCATGCCAGATGCATGTGAAAAACTGCCTATATGTTAAAAGAATTTGAGGATTTCTCTCATCTGTAAATACATGCATTGGCTTACAAGATTTCTACTACTTCAAATATTTTCCTGATTAATCAGTAAATGGTGATAGCCCATCCAAACATTCTGTAGCTTCAAATGCAAAGTAGCACGTTCCCTGCAGGAAAGATACTCAGCTGACATGAATGGGTAAAGATTTATGGGCTACAATTCACAGCAGCAGGCCCTAACTAAAGTTTTTGTGGTCTTAGTTGAACACAAGTTAAGATTAAACTTGAAAAATATGTTTTAATAAAAGGTATTTCTTAACATATAGTGCTGTTGATACATCTAGTCCTAGATTATACATAGAATAATAGTCTGATTTCAGTAAAATTATTAGCATATGACAAAGAATAAAAGAATCTTTTATGGACATGACCTGAAAAGTAAAACGTTAATGTTTATACAGTTAATTTTGTATCCTAATGTTTGACATTGTGACTAACAGATTTAGTTTTCTCCCCAATCTATTTTACAGCTAGAGGGGTAAATAGTTTTGCTCAAGTTTGAGCAAAGCCTCTTCAGTTTTAACTGCTCAGAAATAGAAGAGGAGAAACACACCACCTTGTTCTACAGTGTTGTCACTGAAGGTATACAAAATTCTCAGCAATCTTACTAACGAGAAGCATACTATGTTTTGTCTTATATTCTTTGAAATATGTGTACTTCCTTAAAAAAATAACAGACAAGTTCAAACAGTGGCCTTAACAAAAGATGAAAACATTTAGCATTAGTAAAATTTGCTGATATCAAGCAAGATGGGAAAAAATTTGTAAGGACAAAGAATTGTATCTTCTTGTCCTGCCAGAGAGAGTAACAGTGAAATTAACCTTGAGAACTGTTTGAAGAGCATCCTTATGAAAATGGTGTGGCAGAATGGCAAAGTTATGTATTTGAAGATATCAAGTGTCCCCAACTGATTATGGCCAGTTATACTTCATTTACTGTGTTTTTAAAGTAAAATAGCACAGACCTATCTGTGTTTAAATTTCTTAGTACAATTGCCATTTTCTCTTATTTTCTGTACTCTAATTGAAGGATTTGTTCAATTATTATATTGTTCACATCTGTTCTTAAAACAAAATTTCATTCAAGTATCTGATTTGAACATGTCAAAAATACACCACCCAAATCTTAAAACTCTTGCTTCATGCTTAATTTTGATAGTCATCAAGCTTAAATAATTAAGTGCAGGAAAAAAAAAATCAGATTTGTTTCATATATTTGAGGATTAATAAATATTCATAAATTGTAATAATTTACTGGAAAACTACCAACCACTCTTTCCATATGTGATGATTAGAATTTGTATTTCAGGACATGAGATTTGTTAATATAATTTTATGTCAATAGGGCATGCTAACTGGAACATATTTGCTATACACTTGCTTGCTAGTGTTTTGTGTTTGTGATAAAGAGCTTAAGTTGAGAGATACAGATTTGATAGAGGAGACTGTTAGATAGATAAGAAAGTGTCTGGATGGTCCCATCCAGAGGGTTGTGGTCAATGGCTCAGTGTCCCAACTGCCATCAGTGACAAGTGCTGTCCCTCAGGGGCCTGTACTAGGTGTACTAAATAACCCCAGTGTTATTCAATATCTTCATCAATGACACAGATGAAGAGATTGAGTGCACCCTCAGCAAGTTTACAGATGACACCAAGCTGAGTGGTGCAGTTGACACTCCTGAGGGATGGGATGCCATCCAGAGGGATCTGGACAAGCTCGAGCAGTGGCCCATGGGAATCCCATGAGGTTTAACAAGGCCAAGTGCTGGTGCTGCACCTGGGCCGGGACAGCCCCCAGTGCCAGCCCAGGCTGGGGATGAGCAGACCCAGAGCAGCCCTGCCCAGAGGACTTGGGGGTGCTGGGAGTGAGAGGCTGAGCTCCATTAGATTTCTCTCCATGCAGTTCTCCAGCATATCAAGATCCCTCTGAATGACTGCACAGCATTTGGGTGTACCAGCCAGTCCCCTCAGTTTTGTATCATCATCAGTCTTGCTGAGGGAATGTTCTATCACGTTGTCCACGTCATTGATTAACAAGTTGAATGAGACTGTACCGTAAGACTGGTTTCTTGCCACTTAGGACACGGAGAAAACAAGTTTGCACTTGAACAGGTTTGAAACGTGAAATACTGCATGGTGACCTTTGTAAAATGAAGATGTCTGGAAGCCTATTTCTTGTTTTATTCCCCCTCACAGACCAGATGTAAACAGGTCAAGATGTTATTCAACCCACAGTCCAGGAAACATGTGCTTCTTAGTAAGACAACACTACCTCTGTCTTCAAATTAGGAGTTCTCTATTTCCCTCAGGCCTAGCATGACTTTACACTATTGCAAAGCTGGACAAAAAATCCCCTGTATCATGTTCCTGAAAATAAATATATAGAACTGGACAAGAATTTCCACATCTTATCCAAAAAAAGATTTACAAACTTCGAAATCAGAAGTGCATGTAGCAGTGCATGAAAACAACCAAGCTGAACTGTCTTCTTAATTTTTTCAGAATTTATTCCTGTTTCTATAATGCAGATGTGGCTTTGACTGAAAACTATCACTTTTGTGGGACTTTGTCATTTGCAGTTATGTATCTTAGATTTCAAGCCATTTTTAAGCAAGTCAGTTGATGAGTTCAGTGGTCACTGTCCTGACTTTCTAGACATTCTTCATGAGGAGAGGTTGAGCAAGCACTGATTTTCTGACTGTAGTCTGATCAAAGGCTATGGGGGATTTCCTGGCACATGCAAACACCTAATAAGAAGGAAGAAGATGAAGTCAGAATATTTTCCGTAGCACCAAGTGTCAGTACAAGAGGCAGGGGATACACACTGAAACATAGGAGGTTGCCTCTGAACATCAGGAATTTTTTTTTTTATGATGAAGTTGGTCAAACAAAGGCCTGGTTTGCTCAGAGGTGCTGTGGCTCTTCTACAGAGAAATGCAAAATGCAACTGAACCTGAGCAACTGGTCTTGCTGACTCCTCTTAAGCAAGACAGTGGGGCTCACTGACCATAAAAATCTCTGCCAACATGAATAATTCTGGGGACATACCAACTTCAAGGCTGAGAGTCAGTGCAGCAAAAATACATAAAAAATATTGTGCTTTTCTGTAAATATCTGTGTGTGTAAATTCTGCCTACCACAGATTTACTCCATGTCCACACATTGACCTGCATTTTGAATAAGCTGTATTATGTTCATGTGTTCTTGGATAATTCAGAACTGCAATATAAATCTAGGGTACTCAGAGTTGGTCCGAGGTCCTAGGACTTCCTTTTATTTTGGTAGCTGACTGGTGCTAAAATACTGAGTTTTTCTTCTTCTTTAGGAAAAAAAGTTTGCATATTTTTTTGAAAACTTTGAAACAAACTCTCACTTAGTTGGACAGAGAGATCTGGCTAGGGAAGATCTCTATAGCATTAAAAAAGTCCAGCCAAATATATAATTTGCTTATTGTCTGCACTTATATTGCTCATTATGGTTCACTTGCCCCAGTATTTAAAGATTTTGGGTGTGCAACAGAGATTTAGGCTTCTCACTCTATTGGAGTTTTTAAACAAGAGAGACAGATTCAAAGGGGGGAAAAAAACTCCACAAAACAACAACAACAGCAAAAACGAACCAGGAAAACCAAAACCAAAGCTTAACTAAACAAATTTTAAAAGATGAATAGCCACATTTTGCTGGGGAAAAATGCCAAGATCACGACTTCAAATAAATAAACAAAACTCATATATACACAGTGATTGAGAATATTTAATTTCATTTTATTTTCAAGCATACCCTAGCATTCTGGTTAAGGAATAAAGTGCAACCAAATGTTAAGTGCTTGATTACTGTCAGCAGTAAGAAACAAAAGGCATTTGTATGTACTGCCTGGATTGCATTGGTAATGGTAGTCTTTGCTTACTCTTTTATTTTATTTTATCCCTGTCTGCTACAGAGAAAAGAGTTAATTCTGCATCCTGTAAAAACCTACCTATCCATAAATAAGTCATGAACTGTATATAGTTAAATAAATATTTTACTTTTTAGATGTGACTTACACTGAGTCAATGCTAGTTTACTGACAGAAAGTTCAACAGTTTTTCAAAATTCAAAAAGGGCCTTTTCCCTGCTTGTAAGAATATATTTGGGACAACTGTTTATGAAGAAATTATTTTAAAACATGAGAATAAAACAAGGAGTGGTATTTTGAACTGTCAGTTCCTGTGCTAAGTTTTGTAAGCTTGTAAAGCAAAATTATAAACTACACCCCAAAATATATTCATATTGTTTAGGAAACATGCATATTTACATATAATATATCAATGTACTTTGGTTAGCAACAAGAACACTGAATTTACAACTAGATGAAACATCTAATTCCATATGCATTTTTTTTTTGGTCCTGTATTTATAAGGAATGAAAGGAATCTCTAAGATCCATATCAGATTTAGGCCATTACACCTTGTTAATTGATTGTGAATAAAATATTTAACATTCATCATCAGATGATTTAGAGGATTTTTTTTAGCAGAAAAACACCCACAGTAGAAATTTGCTTTGACAGTAGAGAACACTAACTGAAATTAAAGAGATATATAATAACCCCTAGTCACTTTTAGATAACATAACTTTTTTTACCCTTACATTAACATATTTCGGAACTGAGTTTCAGCCATTTTATTTTTATTCACTCTCTTGATGACATATTAGGAATGCAGTTTACTGCAAATAATGGTCCAGCAGAAAATTGAAGCTTTGAGGGACTTACATCTTTTAGAACTTGTAGGTGAGAGCGTGGCTAACAAACATTACTGTTTGAGACTGGCTAAAAACCAAGAGCTTCTGAAAAAAAAAAAAAACCATGGCTTTGCACATATAAGTAGTACTTCAGAAAGAGATAAAGCAAGCAGTGTCCAACTCAGTAAGCTTACACGTAAGATAAGGAAAGGCCAGATATATGAAGGATTTTCATTGGTATTATTGGATAAAGGCTTTTTACCTAAGTGGACAAGAAATAGTAAGAAAGGCTGAGCAATTCATTGACATCTTTCAATAAAACATTCTGGAAAAAGCAGAGGATTGTTTTTCAAAACACTGCAGGAGCTGTGAATGTTTATAATCAGACCTGGCGAATTTAAACCAATTAAAAAAAAAAGGGAAAGGAAAGGAAAAAAGCAAGGAGAAAAGGGTGATACAAATAAAAATAAAAAATTACTAAAAATTTCTATTGGCCTATTAAACTATTATTCCCCTCCTTTACATTTAGTGAATAAAGGATTATTTATAATATGAGACATGTTGGTCTGTACAATAGTTAGCTTTCAGTCATGATGTCTGTGTTAGCAGTGTGCAGCATGAAAATTCCTGGGAGTCAAGTGATATGAACTCTTCTGCTACAGTTACAGTTTTCGGAAGACAGTATAAGAACACCAGTGAGCAAAAATTCCTTGCTGTAATGGTGCATGTTTATAGTGGTAAAAAGAAAAGTCTGTCTATTTCTCTATGACAAATCAATAGTCAGAGGACAGCAGAAGAATTAACAACTTGTTTAAAAGAGTGCACCCTATCAAACAGAGTAGATAGGAGTCAGTAAGTAATTTGCATTCATGAAGCCACGAAAAGAAAACTGCTTTCAAGAAAATCAAAGAGGATTATGTCTTGGGTGTTTTTTACAGAATTACTAGAGGCAGAGGATTCAAAAACACCTGGAGTTTTTGGTGGGAGCATTTTTGTTTTGGTTTTGTTTAGCTTGGTTTATTGTTTGATGTGATCTTTTTTAAACCACTATAGATTACTGGATTCTTCTGAGATATGGGTGAGTACTTTCATCTTAAAGTGGTATAAATTGGCATAAAAGAAAAAGAAATTCCTTCATCTTACTTCAATCCTGCTTATGTCCCCAAATGGCAATGTTCAGCAATGATTTTTTTGATGATTACCATTTTATTATCAGAAGTTAAGTGCCCCCAAAAGATGTGGACTCTCTAGTCTTAAAGATTGCTCTACCTAACTTACTGCATCCTGTCAGAGCAGCATATACCAGTCTCAGTTTGCACAGAGAGACCTCAGCACCCTAGGATGGGAGCCCCAATACAGGGCTGCTTTGGAAGCTCACCAAAGAGACAATCAGCAAGGGGAAACCTTCAATCTTCAAATCCCTAGATCATGATGACTGTCAAGATAAGACCTAAAGAAGGACATTAAATCCTAGCTGAAACCAGAACAGTCCATCCCATCTGCAAGCACAACCTGAACTACTGAAGAATTTACAAAGCTGATATTTTAACTCTACCCATTTGTCCAGGTTTTTGCAAGGAATGGCTGAGAAGATGTTTGTGGGTCAGAAGTTTTGACTGACAAGATTAATGTAAGGGTTAAGGAGGAGTTTACTACCTGAAGTCTTTTGTGAACGAAGTCCAGAACGTGAAGAAGAATGAGAGGTGTTAAAGTATTTATGTTATCTGGTAGAAAAGTCACAAAGCCACAAGTACTTTCTTAAATATTTGGTTAAATTTGCACAATACAAATAATAAGTTTTCTGTTAGGCACTCAGAATTAAATATTAATTGTGGTTTTTTGTGATTTGTTTCCAACCATGAGCTGAAATTTTGACTTCAAGTTCAATGTCACTTTTTCAGTCCTCTGGTGACATAGATGTAAAACTCAAGCTATTTTAGGGAGCTTTAGAATGATAGGTGATTTACATATGGTATCTACACACAAACATAGGCTCACACTTTACAGAGATTTATTAATGGCAACAATAGCTTACTTTGGTACCAAGGTACAGTTCTAATTAGAGCCTTTGTCCTGAGGGCCAGTTAATCTTGTACGTTTTTCTGCCCTGGTACAATTTTAAGATTGTCACAAGGAGGATAAATTTTGTGCCATTTCTGTTCTTATTACAGTCTTCACATTGTAATGAGAATGGATTAATTTTGTTCCATTTTCTGTCCTTGTTACAGTCTGTTATGAGAATGGATTAATTTTATGACATTTTCTTCTCTCATTATAATCTTTGTTATGGGAATGTGAATATGTAATGAGAATGAGAACTCTTCAAACATTAAAGGTCTGTGAGAATTCCTGACAAAGACTGTAACAAGAAGAAAAAGTGACACCCAATCCATTCTTGTGACAATCTTAAGACTGTAAAGAAAACTCCAGGTAAAATTATATTCATCCATTTATAAGACAAAGACTGTTGAGAAAATGAAAAATGGAAAAAAATTAATCCATTTTTGTCGCAATTTGGACATTGTATCAAACTTCATGGTGTGCTTTAGAATGCATAGTAAGTTAATGGAAAAAAAACACAGTACGGCCTACATAGAACATGCAGCTTTCAAGTTACAGTCTTGCTCTGGTAAATATAGTCAGTGCACTCTGAGTCAGATTTGCACAATACATGATCCAGGTGTCATTAATGCAAAATGGGATCCACAGAGATCTTCAGCAGAAATCCTCACAAAGACTTCAATACAACTAGGAATTAATCTCAAATCCTGCTTTTCATAATCATCCAGAAAATATTAGACTTTCTTGTATGAACATTTCTGCAGTTTTTTATCCAGGATCTAAAATATTAAAATAAATATTGCAAAAATCCATGTATGTATGTATGTATGCATGTGTGTGTGCATATATATATATATGTATATATGCATGTATGTATGTTTCCAAGATCCAAAACTAGGTCTGCTCACCATCTGAGTACTTAGTTATATGTAAGTATAGAAGTACCTACCCAGAAATGAAAACAGCAGAATTTTAGGTCAAGATTTGGATTGGGTTTTTATCCTGATAATTGAAACTATATATTACCATCACTTTCTCTATTTTGGAATAGATATACTATTACAGCTGAAAGAGATGAGCTGCATAAATCAAGGGAAAACTTGGAATCACTAGAGATTGGCAAATTGAAAAATTAAATTTTATCATAATGACAGTCTAAATAGCTTGTAACAAACGGAAAGCAAGTAATGGATAATAAATTTGGCAGTTTTCTAAAAGCTCCTAAAAGCCTGCTCTACTAAGATGTCTGGTCTGGTATTCTGGTGACTCAGCATAGGTAGAGGGTTTTGAAGTCAGGTGGAAGAGAAAGACTAAAAAGTTTGCTCTATTTTAGTTAAAAAATGTCAGTACTACACCCAAAATATAGATGTGACTGCAAAAAAATGGTTAATTGCAAAATGAAAGTATTCTACTTATAGTAGCACTGCAATATCACTGTCAGCTGGGATTGTATTGGATCTGTAAGATCAGTGATGCTATATCTAATTCAACATGGTTATCTGTATCTCAGATCTGATCACAGCTTCTGTCCTGGAATGTCCTGGAGAAATTTCATTCCTGCATCCCCTACACTTTCTGTTAAAGATTAGCCACTTTGTGAGAAAGAAAAAAAAATTATACAGCCTGGCTGATGACTGTTCTGAAAGGTTAAGACCAACACACCAGACAGTTGTCTAAAATAAAGCTAGCATTGACAGAAATAGAAGAAAATCAACTTACAGTAAAAACGATTTTGAGTACAACAGTAGACAAACAGGTAAAAAAAATCAATAACAGGAAGAAATTATATAAGGAAGAATAATTATCTTATTAAAAGACAGATATTCAATAAAAGTGCAAAACCCATGCAGATAAAACCACCATTCCCTCAGCTAAACAGCAATGAAGGTTCATGTGCTTGTTGCAAATTTGTAAAAGTTTAAACTACCTTATGTTTTTACACAACGTTTGGAAAGCTGTTCACCTCCATCTTACAGGATCTGTTACAAACTGACCAGAGCATATTGGGATCACCCTGAACCTTTCAATATTTTTGATATACCTCATTTAAAGTCTGAATTCTAATTCTTCAGTATTAAAAGAACTGTAGTACCACTTACAGATATTCTCATACTCTTCATTTTCTGCCTCAAAGGTAATAATAGCAATTTCTAAATAAAGGTACCCAAATGCAGAATTCTAAAAGCTATCCAGAAGTTAAACTCTTTGCCGTGCAATTTTCATAGCATGTGATCATCTCCTTGGGGGATAGGTGCCACTTCAGTAGCCTTGGTGAGATATCTTTGGACACAGAGTGCTCTCCTGTCTCTTCTTTCTCTTTTCTTCATGTAAGTCCCAGCCATGAACTGTGCTATCATCAGTGAGGTTACCTGAGGGAAGTGAGATCTTTACTTACATATCTAACTAGTAGTCCTTTTTTCCCAAAAAGCTTTAAAAAGAGATCCTTGTACCTTGGTATCAGGGATCACTAGTATGTAATGTGCATGTATGTCACAGTTCCATATTATGGTAGATTGGCATAATTTTTTAAACCTTTTATTCTGACAGGGACCCCTCATGTCTCCATTTGTTCTTTGATGAAAACTTGATAAGATCAGCTGTATTTAATCTTAAAACATAAATTACCTTATTGATATTAAAGATACATATTCTCTTTATCAGGTAGAATACATAATGAAGTCACTTGTTTAGCTTTATTGTGGGAGTGGTATGTCCAAGCTTCTCTGAATTTCACCTGAATTCATATCATATTACACCCAAAATCCTTCATTTTCTAGACAATTGAAAATACATTCTTGTTTTCTTCCCATGAAAGAACTCAATAGCCCAGAACAAAACAGCTGCATAAAGAAATTAAATCTGTCAATGATATAGGGAATGTATACACTGTTTTGTAATGACACTATTGAGAACCCTACTGATAGACAGTGGAGCAAAGAGAAATAGCTGGCAGCTGCCTTTGCACCAATAATTTCTATGTTACAGTTAGCAGTAAATGTTTCAGCTTTATACATTTATGTAGATACACGATGTTTACAGTTAATGCTTTTAATACTTCTTTCTTCAACAAAAAAAGGTGCTCTCTTCTTTTGATGCCTAAAGATTTTTTTTAGCTTTTTATATATTTTCATGTATTTGCAGCCTTGTTGATTTTTAATATATAGTTGTATACCTTCTAGTAATTTTTACGCCTTCTCTCAAAATTTAACTAAACCTTATTAACATGTTCTTGAAATTATGTTTATTCTTACTCTTAAGAAGAGAATTTCTGATAAGGTCATTTTGTTTTCCACTAGAACTTCAGAGACATAACAAGAAAATAGGGCAAAGAAGCCCTTGCACCAACTCCAAGGGTGACCTAAGGGTGGGTTACTGGACCAACTCATCTTCTATTGGATGTGCCTGTTATATATAATAATTAATTATATAAATAATAAAAATTATGAAGATATGTATATATATACACACATATATATAATTTTATATATATATATATAAAGTGTAGAAATCCTTTATCATGTGTACATTTAGCCATATTTGTGCACCTGAAATCTTTCTTTAAAGATCTGCTTTTTACCTCACTATTTTCACACTCTTGCAAGTTTTGTCTTTTAAATCCAGGCAACATGTTTATCAACTAACTGCTTGAAGGACTTGGAATTCTAGACCAATGCTCAAACAACATATATACTCATACTGTAAATATACTCATATTTCTATTCAATTTAAAGTGTCCTCAGTTTTCTGAAGCCTTTTTCCATCTTTTCAATGAGTATATCAGATCAAAGGTTTGATGTATTTAACACACTATTTTTTTTCTCCATAATACCATAACAATATAACTTCAGTATGTAGTTTTCCACTTTTTTTCATGGTGCTTTACATGCTGTGAGTTCAACACTGTCAGACTAAATATTGCTTATTTTTCATTCTACTTCATTTGAGTAGAGGGGAAACCTTCTATTTACAACATCAATTATTCTAACATCACACTTTTTTCATGCACGGATATAAAATCTGATTTTAAAAAATTCTTAGTCTAATCTTTCTTGTGATTTCTGAGATCGATTCACTTTCTGACCACTGTGCAAAGTCAGTTTAATGTGACATGGAAGCCCATGAAAAGTGATACCATCTGCTGATCTCCTGCTACCCACCTTCCAAGAAAAAATAATCAAATGTTATGTTTACAAGAGCGTTAGCAGTGCGATATTTTGTTGTTTCATTGATGCTCATTTTGATTAGCTAGTCTTTCTGTTTCAAATCTCTTTTTCACAGTCTTTATCCTTTCTCTAATGTCAGATGCTTGTTGTTTTTTTGTTGTTGTTGTAGTTTTGAGGTTTTCTTTTTTCTTTTTTTTTTTAATGCATCTCCTTCACTTTAAATCTTTTGCTCTAGATTTCTTACCAAGGATTGAAAAATTGCAAATTTTTCCTTTGGGATTCACGTAATTAAAAGCACTTGTACTTTCCCACCCTTTCTCTTCCTCATAAAAATTTTTGGTCATATTTTTCCTTCTTTGATGCAAGACAGTTCTGTTCACAGAAATGTTACATGAATTCAGTTATCTTCCTCTACACAAATTTACTTTAAATTATTAAAAACATTGGTGGGTTCAGTGATAGATGTAGTGAAATTTGTGTCTATTGATATAACTTTTTATTCATGTCCATTGCTTTCAGAAGCAGAATAAAGTACCATTTTTGCCATTATTATCTGTCTACCACATCTTTAGGGCTATTCAGCTTTGGAGGGCTTTAATTAGCCTATTCTTTCATCCAAAGTATTCTCTGAACAGTGCTCCCAGAACTCACAGTTCAGAAGGTACTCAAAGCAGAAAAGAGAGCTCAGTAAGTTCCTGCTGACTGGAATTTCATAAACTCTCTCTAATGTCACAGCCAGTCTCAGGTAGTCCCTGCCATTTTTGAGTTAATGATACAGGGCCCTTTTTATTATTGAGAATACTGACTTTAGTTCCTACAGAACCAGGTCTTTTAACTCTCCCTGCTCCTGGATCTGTTCCCTGTAGTCAGGCAGCCAGCAGCCATTCTTCTGTCCCAGCCAGTGGTGTGCCTGTCCTTTCCTTTCAGCAGGAGGGTCCCCATGCTTTCTGCATGTGTGCATTACAAGCCAAACTGGTACTCTCTGTATTCACAGTGACATGTGCCATGTGTATGATTTTAAGAATTGTGCTGGCATTGCTGCTGCATGTTCTCTAGATCTTGTTAGGTGGCTTGTGTCAGGAGGCTCACCACTTTAAATAAAACCAACTTTTCTCTTCAAAGCTTTTCTTCCATAGAGCAGACAAAAGCAGAAACTAAATTCACAAGACTTGTAGACATGCTTATGTGTTATTTGTGGTCTTTAAAATGTGTAAGTCATGGATGTATATATATATGCGTGTGTGTGTGTGTGTGTGTGTGTGTGTGTGCGCAATATTGGAAAAAGGTCACTAGTTATTCTTATATTGTCCTTTAGGGAAAATGTATGTGGGAGTTTTTTAAGGTTGCTGTAAACACTTCATACTGGCAACACTCCCTGATTTTTTTTTTTCAATATGAAAAAGCTAAAAAGAGCTTTTAAAATAAGAATTGCATTAAGACCGCCAAAAATAAATTTCATTTACATATGAGCATTTGTGAAATTTGTTATGTCCTGCTTTACGTTATTTATCCATAGTCTATCTATCAATTTTCCTTCACTACTAAGTTGAAAGGCAAATTTTGACTTCATTTTTTTTGTTTACAGTCAGTTTCTGGTTTCTCACTTGTGTTTGACAAAAGTGTCTCTAAATATTTTTAAAAATGCTACATCTTTTTTTGTTATATTATCTCTTTTAAGCAAAACTAGTCGACTTTAAATTTACAATTAACAGAGTCATGGTATTTTTAAAATCAAATGCATAGGGAGGGCATAAGTCTGAATGTCAACCCAGACACCCAAAGAATATGGAAACCTGTTTTGTGTCAGTGTTGCTACATTACGTTTAGAACTAAACCCTCCATACTACTTGTATGAGCTAAGTTCTTCAGTTATTTCTGAGTCTACATATCTCAGCCAGTGCAGTCACTCTTCCCAGTACTCTGAGAGCAGTTTTGTCTGAAACTTTTCTTTCAGTGAAATGCTTTTTATTATTTGCACCCTGAAAAAGTTGTAGATCAATTTCCTTAAGGATCTCCCTATGCCTTAACTGCTTACAAACATGTTTCAGACTTCTGTTGATCCTTAACACCTTGTTGCATGTCTCAAATACGATTTGCCTCCCTAAATGGCCTGAAGTCCTGTTGCAATTTCATGCAGGCAGTTTTCTTCTTAGATAACACGTTTCTGTCTAAGGCTTGACAGCATGAATCCAGCTGAATTGGTAAAATATGATAAAATTGGTAAAATATGCATGCTCTCTCCTCTCATAGAGCATACATATGCTTCTTCCCCTGCCAAGATATACCTGTAAATTTTGCTGTGTTTGTCATATTAATTGCCCTTATTTATAAGGGCACCTTATTTATAAGGCCTTCTAAAAGCCTTTCACTAAACATCATGTGAGAATGTTAAAGCTTTCTTTCTTTTCTTTTCTTCCTCTTCCTCTGTTTTCCATCCCAGTTTCCTCGCGAGAGAGCTGGTTGTCAGAGGAGAAAACACACCTTCCTTAGAGTGCATTGCTTTTTCCATGTCCCTCATTGTATGCCCAGAGATAAGCTACCTCTGGGAAGAGACAACTGATCTGTGAAAACAAACTAGCTGCTGAGATGCAGTCTAAGAACTTTCCTGCTGGCTTGTCCAAGGTTATACATCAGATACTTCTAAAAGCAGGATTTCCCAGCCCAGAGCTGACCAGGAAAAAAGGAGGAAGGCTGCCTGGGCAGGCTGAGCACAAGTATTATCCTGCCAGGCCAGAGGCAGACCTTGTTTTAAGAAATAGTACAGGAATAATCTGATTAAGTAGCTGGAATCTACAATGCCAAGGGGAACTTGTGATATGGAGTCACTAATACGCTTTACTCCAGCAAGGTTTCATATAAGATCCAGGGCACACAGCAAAAAATTGACCTTCTAAAGCATGATGGAAGTGACAGTACAAAGTGGAAGTTACAGTGTGATACTTGGGTTTTCCACTATACCAAAACATCAGAACTCTATGTGTCTACTTCTTCCCTCAAAAAATATCCCACATTTTTATGAAGTACTACAGAAAAAGCAAAGACAAAGAGAAAAAAAAAAGAAAACAAACAAAAAGGCCCCCATATTTGCACAGACTTTATTATGCTTTCAAAATACAACTTAATTTTCTTAGTAGTGTGCTTAGTTTTCAACCTCAGACTTAGTAATATATGATGTATCCTAAAATGTATTTCACAAAAGTAATGATGTAATTTCTGTTAAGATGGCAGTCTTTCTATGAATCCTGTCTAATAATTCCCTCATTATTTTTTGATGTCTTTGTTCAAAGGTCTACAGCAATTTAAAGGGAGTTAGTGCTGCTTTTCTAAAATGGTTTATCTAAACAAGGGAAAACATTATTTTTAAATGGTAAACAGATAAATATGTGTTGGAAGACAGACAAAGTGCTGAAGGCAATCTTGCCCCTGATATATTGCAGCTGTGTTATTTACCAAAGAGTGGCAACAGCCTTGCCCTCATAGCTATGGGTGTAATAAAAGAGTGAATGAGCTGGTAGAGGGTCAGCTGGAGTCTGTTGGCTGTGCTGGGAGGAAGAAGAGACAGGGGGGTCATGCAAGGGACAGAAGAGGTAAGACAGGCTTAAAAGGGACAGATGGGGTTTGGTGGCCATGCTAGGGACAGGAAGGAGTGAGCCAGAACTGCAGAATAAGGGAGAAACAGCCAGAACTATGTGGAGCTGCCCATAGAAGACTACGTAGAGATGGTGTGAGGGGCTTTTAGTTAACAAGGTGCTGATGCTTGAAGCTTTTTCCGGTGTCAGTCATGCCTCCTCCATCAAATATGTGGATTTACTTGCAATTAAGGCACAATAACTTTTAATAAAGTGGTATTCCAGCTTTTTCTTCAGTCAAAAAGACAAGGCCAAACAATGAAGAACATTAAATGACATATAGCAGATTTAAAGGTGAAAATTCCATCTCAGAAAGGAATTATTTGAGAAAACAAAACTCAGTTGTGTAAAAGTTTAACATAGGTGAGAAGTCAAGAGCTAGATCTATCAACTCATCTGGCTCTTTACAATCTGTGACATCATTGGATCCCTGGAAAGACACAGAAATAAGCTCATCCTTTGCAAAGAAGAATTCCTAAGACCACCTTTACTACAGGAGTGGATGTTGGTTTGTGGGTTTTTTTGGTACTTTGGGGTTTTTTTGCTTGTTTGCTTTGATTTTTTTTGTTTTTGTTGTTTGGGTTTTGGTGGGTGAGGGGGTTTCCCCACCTATTTTATTGTGTGTTTGTTTGGGGAACAAAACACACACACATCCTGGCTTGAATGGGCCGAAAGTGATGAGAAAAACTATCACTCTTTAGCTGCATTCCCCATGGACAATGACAAAAAAACCCCAAAACTAAAACAACAACAAAAACAAACAAACAAACCTCTAAAAATCCCAGAAAACAAACAAAAAAATCAAATAAAAACAACCCACAAACAAACCCAGAAAAATCACCAAACAAACAAAAAAACTCATAAAATCTAAACTTTCCCACCAGGTCTTGTCATTAGTTCATAGAAGAATGTTTCTCAATGGTGAACAGCTCTGTTTTGTTTCAGATTCAGCATTCTCACAGCTACGGGTTTCTCAGAATAAGTTCTTCAATTTAAATAGTCCATTATCTTGCTTACAGAAAAGGCATTAAAATACATGCATTTCCACTACTTTCAAAGGAGGTTAAGAAAATTTCCATATGATATTCTTACTGCCTACAGCATTTTAAAAGATGTAGCATGGGGTTTGGGGTTTTCCTTGGATGTTTGCTTGTTTGTTTTTATTTTCCGTGCCTTTCTGAAGGAGACAGCAATCATTTATATAAGCAAGACATTTTCTTGAATAATAGTAAGCAGATAGAGATGACACCAGTGGTCGTTTAAACTGATCCAACCTATTTGTCAATAGTGAGACAGTAGGAGGTGATACAGATTCCATTTAACTTTATTACAACCCATGAATTTTTACCCTCCTAATATATCAATGGTATTTTTCTACATTTGAATAAAAAAAAATCTTGTCAATTGACTTTCCTTGGGACAGATAAGATACTGTGTCTTTTCTACAACCAAAGATAGAGATAAATCTGTGTAGGGGCATAGGTGACAAGCGAGGGAAGTGTGAGCTATTATTTACTCACCACTTGATAAAGACAGAAACTGGAACATACTTAAACTTTTTTTTCAATCACCACTTGATAAAGACAGAAACTGGAACATACTTAAACTTTTTTTTCAATCATGACAGGACACATGTTCAATCACACTAAGCAGACCTATCTACAGAAAAGCCCTTTGGGTCTCAGAGCTCATCTCACAGAGGTTCTTCAGGATCTTCAATACACAGATATCTATAACATCAAACTTGTCTCTATTAGAAAGCAATGTACTCACTCCTCTCCTATCTCTATTAACAACTTTAGTGGCAGGACTAGCTAGGTGATAGATAATGAGGGCTCATTTTGCATCTTTGTTATCCTGCGGTGCCTGGATCTGAGTCATGCAAGGGGTTTTCTATCAGCTGCAGCTGACATTGGTGTTCAGGGAAGGTGCTGTGTGCTATTCCATTAAAATCCAAAGGCAGTTCCAAATGTTAGGAGGCAGCAAGAGTTGAAATAAGGCTTCTGCAATTGTCTGCAACTATACTTGTTGGTGAAAGTAATTGCAATGCCTGTTGAAGGCACAGCCATTCAGGCACCTCGAGGAGAAAACTATAGCATGAATACATGGTTTGTGACTATGAAAAGACTGTCAAAAGAGGAAAGAATAAATAAAGTTTCCAAAAAGAGCTAGTAAAGAAATGTGAACTATACACATCTGGCGAGCCCACAAGTCATAAAAGCAGACCACTTCATAAAAGTAGACCACCCTAGTCTAACTTTCCCCAAGTGTAAAAGAGTAAGAGCTGTTATGAATTTGACCTGTGTTCTTACAGACCTCTGCAAATTGAGACTAACTTATGTCCCTTGCCTTCTAGCTCTCATATCCAAATATCCTCTGCTACCATACTTGTGTCCTTCCAATGAAAGCTTCTGGCAGAAGCACTGGCACTGGTGTAATGAAATCCTCCTCTCTTGTTGGTCACAGAGAAAATACAGTAGTAGCTTCAGAACACGTTTGCACCCCACTCATCGTGGAACTGTCCTCAGGGCTAAGTGATATCCAGCTGCCCTAAAAAAGTCATATTGGCTTTGAATACACTGTTCTTCTTTTGTCCTTGCTCTAGATGACAATTTCTCCAGGAATTACCAGGGAAATCTGATTTTCAGCTGATTGGAGTTTACAGTTTGTCCCAAGCAGAGCAGCTTATCTCATTCCCTAAGACATACCAGTGCTCTCTTTTTAGGCCAGCATCTGCAAATCAGTGATGAGAGTCCTGTGTCTGCACCATGGCTGAAATAGAAACCCATTACTCTACATACCTGTATTTAATTGTAATACAATGAACAGGATTTGGCTTTCAGAAAAGAAAATCGATATATAGAAGGGAAGCATAAACTAAGTATCATGATACAGATTAACCATCATTCTTCTCATATTTATGCCTTCCATATAACCATTTTTACATTGAATTAAAAAAATAAATATGCTTTTTAATTGGAAACAAATTAATTTCCCCTTAAATGCATGTTAAAACTGCTGGAATGAGCTCTGTATTCTAACATCCAATTTGAATAATCAAATAATACTGTAGAGATAGCATTTGCATCATATAATGAAAATAATGGGATAACAATTACTTTGCTTTATTGAATAGGCAAGTAAATTGAGCTTGAAAATACCTATAAATAGTAACCATGGAAGTTAGATTTTCCTACGGGAGGCTCAACCAAAATATCGGTTCCTGTCTTTGGAAAAAAAAAATATTTTTTTTAGTAAGTGTGGACTGTGCATTTTAGTTAGAGCTAAGAGACTTTCTCTCTGTAGACTATCATCTTTCTTTGAGTTATTGGCCCCAAAAATAAATTCTGAAATTAAGAAGCATCCATTTATGTGAACGAGAGATAAAAGATGAAGAGCAATGCATGAGTTTAAGATATTTTCTCTAGCTTTGACGTATTCTGGAAAGTAAAATCAGTAAAATGGGAGAAAAATAGTGACTAAATTCAAATACTTCATTTCTTTCAAACATCCAAGGAAAAATGTTTTTCAGATAGTGATATGAATGAATGTCGTAAGTGAATGCCAAGGGGCAGTATTAGGTCCTACCCTGAATAACCTCTTTTTAAACAGAATTTACAGAGTTAAATTATGTATTACAATAAGTTTGCCAATTTTAGTAGTTGTCTTTGCTTAAAAATAGAGAAAATATTTTTGTCTCTCTGTTCACACAATTTGTCTAAATTGCTCTTCCTTTTCTCAAATTTTCTGCTTCTGATTAAAAGAAGAGTGTCAGTCAAAATATTAACTTTAAAAACACATCCTCAATCTCACAATTATTTGAAAACCCATTCCACAGATATTCAATGGGTTCTTGAGCAATGTGTCTCATTTATCTATGCCATGTTAACTTAATTTCAGAATATTATTGCTGAAGTTCCCAGAAAGTCATTGAGATTTTGCCTAAGGCACCAGGCTCAGGAGTATCTATTGTTTTTCTCTGTTTTGGACTGAAGGTAAACAGGTGGATGAGGTTTAAGACAAACTATACTGATTCACATAATGGGGTTAGAAGGCAAAGTTATGAGAAAGTTCTATGTGTCAGATGCACAGAAGGGGAACTAAATGAAACCACTCATGATACTTCCTAATTCTACATTTAATGTTCTTGACATTTATATATATTTATATTTACATTTATTTTTATATTCATATTCATATTCATATTCATATTCATATTCATATTCATATTCATATTCATATTCATATTCATATTCATATTCATATTCATTTCCCCTGTATTTTATGGCCATGTTTGCACTATGTGCAATTCTGGGGAAGTTACTGGTGCTATAAATGTGCCTGGGATGAGTAAATTTCCAATGGGATTACTTGAAGTTTTAGCATGGAAAAATTTCCAGATAATAGGAGATGAAGACAGTGTTTTCTTACAGTTCAGAGTTAAAGATGGGTCTACAAGTAGTGGCACTCTCTCTGAAGAGCAAAAGCTCTTAAAGAGGAGCAAACCCAGTGGAAAAGAAGACTTGATATAGGAAATTAGTAATATGTGAAGCCCTTCTGGGTAGGCAACACAGTTACAAGTTCTACAATGAAGGAGAAACTACAAGTGGTAGGAAGCAGATTTGTCAGATGTCTCTCAAAGATATGAAAATTGAGAACTTGAAAACATCATCATTTTTCTTTAGGAAAAGGGTTGTTGCTTGTCTCCTACGTTGTCTTCTTGGCCTCATTTTCACTGCTCTCTCTCCTAACATGTTGGTATATTAAGGACATTTCATTCATCACCTGTCAGCAGAGACGAAAAGTTCATTGAACACTCATGCCCACACATAATTCCCTCAATTTTCCCAGTGAGTTTTCCAACAGCTTTTAATAATGACAAGTAGAAATCCAGGGCACTCCTCGTTGCTGCCAATTCAAAGTTACTAAGTTTTCTAAAGACATAGTGCTGAATGAGACAGATATTTCTTTTGGATGCATATAGCTGGCATCAAGAAGAGACCTAGAAGAACATTCAAAAAGCTAGTTAAGGCAGTTTTGAAAGCATAATACAAAGTAAATTGCAGTGAAGTTTCCAGTATGTTTTTCTTCCTTTTTCTGGGTTCCTTAATGTAAGGAATGGGATAAATCAGCTTCTTTATTCAGTTTTCGCAGGCCTGGGACAAAAAAGGTATTTGTCAGTTGGAGAAAATGTAAGCTTAAGTTAAAATGAAGTGGAAGAAAAAACATAAAGATAAATGTTGGATCGGCCTTTTTACATTGTTTATTGTATTTGTATATTACTCATTGAAGTACGCTAGATGATAGTAATAAAAACAAATTTACAGAAGTCGACATTCCATTGAAATGGAAATAATAACAAAAAGCATTGTAAAACAGTGTGGTCATATGCAGAACCACTTCCTCATAAACGTTTCTCTAAGGAAAATAGTTTTAGTTTTAGTCAATTGGATTGTAAAATAAAGCCTCCAGTGACACAAGGATGTTGTTTATCACAGAGTCCTCTGTAAATGAAAATCTGAGGAATGAAAATAGTAATTGTAAAACTTGATTGAAATGGATCAGTTTGGAAAGCTTAAACTTAAAATAAAGATACCAATCTTTTAACTAAATACACTTGCAGAATTTCCAAGCTTTTAATACTGCAACACACAGGAGATATGTTGTTATTCCCCCAGGTAGAGGAATTTAGAGCCTGTCAGCCTTATTAAGAAACCACAAGATATGAGACTGATATTAGATAATCTATCATATTGTCACATTAAATTCTGCATTCACTCCTCTGCTCTTCATATCAGAAAGGGCAGGCCTGAAATAGATGTGGTTCATGGTTCTATTTCATAGGACATAGCACGTCATTTTTATCTGACTTTTTTTTTAAGATGTAGCTTCAAAATGGTTTGAGGTTTTCACTTGTAAGCCTGTTTATGCTCTGCTTCCATTTGTTCATTAGGAGGTCATCTTTGCATGATCATATACTGGTTTTCCACATGCTTTAAATAAGAAAAATAAACAAGATTCACAGAAACAAAAATACAACTTAGGAAGCAAGACAATTAAGAGTAGTGAAAATAAGGCTAATAGTATGAATTTATTTACTGAGAAATGAATAAACAAAACAAACCCAAAATAGGACAGTGTACATCTATGTGTGACTAAAAGAGCAAGAAGAAATTTATTTCAATGTGGAGTAAAAAACGGTTTGCCCACTATATTTGCATTGAAGAAGAAAAACAGATGTAGAAGTGAGTAAAAACAGGGGAAGTAGGACTACATATGTCTTAAGTCTTGAGAAGTATACACACTATTATTTTTCTGATTCAATATTGATGAAAATATCAGAGGCAGTAAAACAAAATCCAGGATCCAGATAAACTTCTGGATCTAAGAACATGATTTACAGAAATCTGAGATGTAAAGCAAAGTATCTCTGTATCATATATGATCCTATTTCGCTGCAGTCAAAAGGATTATTCATCTGAGACAGCAAGAACTCAAGAAAGTACTTGTATATACTCACACATAATTGGCCTATTACAACAGTCCAAGAACATGGCACATAATGCACAGTATTTAAACTATTTAAAGCATCTTTAATGCAAAGTTTTCCACCTTTGGATGCTCTTTGGCCTGGCTTTGTAAGTGAATAGGTAGGTTACAGTAGGAAACACAGCATGGAGTGTTAGAGGACATCCTCTGAAAGCAGTGTTACATCTTACAGTTGTGTACAGCAAAAGCAGATCTCATTCAAAACACCCCAGTTCCACAGATGCGTTTTTTCAGTGTACCATAAAAACTATCTTCCTGAGAACAAGTGAAAAAATTAGTAGCAATAACATTCATCACACAATTTTGACTACAACCTCCATCTTTCACATCCCCACAGATAATTTTGAGACTGTGCCAACAGCTGAACTGCCACACAAAACAGAATATTGCTGTTTATTTAGGATGTTTGGATTACCAAGAGATGGTTTCAGGTCAGTTCACATGCTCCTTATGGGTTTTTTTGCACTTTAGTCTGGGGATATACCTCTTACCCTCAAGGAAAATACTTGATGAATATTTCCAACCTTCAACAGTGCATTTTCAAAAATCAAGCTTGTTAAAGAATATCAATATGTAGAAGGGGGAAAAAAAGTGTGAAAAAGTTTGTCTACACTCCTAGATAAGATTTTCCTAGGTAGAATTAGTCTGAATATTTTCAGATTAGATCACAGAGGAGGAATTAAGTTTCTGTATCCCTACCTCTCTGTCTATCTCTCCCTACCCTGTGCACAGACCTTCTACATCATAGGAAAGGAAGAAAACTTGTATATAAATATTCATGTACATATAAGGGATTTTTATATTGATTTTTATACATATATGCAGAAGGTTTCAGTCATATCTCATCTTCTCTCAGCTCTGAGATATATTTCCTTTCAAATATTTTTGTTTTGTGATGCTTTATTTAGATAACCTCTTTTCCAAAGACACAATTTCTAGATACCCATAGTATGCACTTGACATCTGTATTTTTGGAAACCTGATTTACTGATTTAAAGCCTTTGAAAGGTACAATTTCAAAGATTTAGTAACTATGATAGGAGTTCTGTTCTAGGAAACCATCTAATCAATTACATAATTTATTATAAGCCCTATATGTTGTTCACTGAGGAAACTATTGTTGGAAGCATGAAGCAGTGAAGAAAATGCAAAATCACAATGTAGACATAGAAACTGGGTGGAGATCTAGTGGCTTGTGTTTCCATGGCAATGGGTAGGAACATGGAGCAAAGTGAAACCCACATGGTCTTATTCCGCAACTTGATACCCAGAAATGTTTTCTGTAAACCAAGTATAATTTTTTCTTTTTAATTAATAGCATTTCTTTTTACTAATAGCTTTACTCTCACTATTCCAATTTTTGAGAAATGACATATTTATAAAGGGAAATTTCCCATAAAGGAAAAATAATGACTTATGGAACTGCCTGTTCCATTTTTTTCTAGTGAAAATTTCTTACACAGAAGGATACTGTCCAAAAAATTTCTTCAAAGATTTTTAATAAGCCTTAGATCAGCATTTGTTGTTCTCTCAGAAAAATGAATCACTTGATCAGTTGCTCTGCAATCTCTACTATGAACGACTTTATTATGCACTTACCTTTGATGCCTTGACAGCTACTTAGAACAGAGGCTAGACAGTGTTAAAGGAATAAAGTAGGTATTTATTAAAAAGGCCTTCACCTTGGGTACACCTTGGGTAGTACAAGAGCCTGGCCGGGGCTACACCCAAGGTGGATGACCAGTCACAAGTTTGCTTTTATAAGTCCCGGTCCATTTACGTATTAGGGTTAATTGTCCAACTACAGCTCCAGGTTATGAAGTCCCACCCTCCTGGTTTGCTCTCTTCAATTCACAGCTGTTTATGCTTTTTGGGCCCAAAGCTACAACAGTGTCCTTGGTTCTTGGGCTGGAAAAGGATTGCTTTGTCTGACTACCCTGTGAAGAGAACTTGCTAACACTTTATATGAAGTTCAGAGTTATATACTAATGCAGTACAGAATATGGATAATATGGAAGTTAAACTTGAGGAATCACCTTTACCTGTTACTTGAGGTCAAATATAGTTCTGTGCATTTACAAATACCACATGAGTCTGCTTGGAGTTTAAAAGTATTACTTGTCTTTATCATGCTGTACTTAGGAACAGTGAATCTATTTTTCTTATCATTACCAGAAGTGGGGAGGGGGTTTTATGAAATTGAAAAGAATGAATAATTAGCACATTTAAAAATATATAGTCCCCTGTATTTTCTAGCTGTTGCTAGGTCAGCAAATTTTATTATAGAATTTCTCAAAAAATGTCTTTGCTATTTCATTAGCCTTTTTATGGTAGTGCTTTCTCAATTCTAATCTAAATTTAGACTTGTAACCATTTTAACTCAGGGTTTTAAAAATGGAAAGCATTAGGATTTAGCAAGATAAACAATAATATAAGAGGCATTTTCAAAGTGTCCATTCATGGATGAGATTCAAAATTCCATGCATCTCCACCACTGGTTGTAAAATGAAGCTCTCACTTTTACACCACTCTGAAGTGATATTATCAAGTCCTTAAAAGAGATAAAGAAGATTTCACAGGGACAAGAGTGGATTTTTCAGGGAGAAAGGCTACAATAAGAAGAAATATATACTTCTATTAATATTTTTAAAAGTTGGTCTAAAATGGATTTAAATTTTCTCTACATTTCACACACCCAATTAAATTCTAATTTCAGATATCTTTAAGTTTTGGGGGATTTTGGGATTGGTTGGTTGCTTAGCTTCCCTTTGTTGTTTTGTTTGTTTGTTGGGGGGGGGGGGGTGGGTAGGGGAGGGGAATGGCTCTTTTTCCCCCTCTGCTTCTATTTAAATTCCACAGTAGACAGTCGCTGGCCAACCTGGTAGACCCTGGAAAAGTTTTCTATGGAATTTGTGACATATTGAGGATTTTATTATGACCTCTCCAGTTTTAAATTGTGTTGTCTTAGAAATTCTCATCTGATAGTCTGGTTTCTATCAAACAACACTGCCAGGCTCTTCTTGTATAAGTCCAAATAAATTTTTAATTTCTATCATCATAGGTTTAATTTTTGTTGAATGAGACAGCTACCAGGCCCATTTAGCCAGACATGGATGAAAAAGAATAACATTTTACCTTAGGAATGTATATGTTTCTCAGAGAGTGGGAAAGTATCTCTTATACAAAAATTTTGTGATACGCACTGTCAATCTCTGCTGTGTAAAAGAAAAGAGATTAATTAAACTCGTTTTAGAGCAGATGTACAGAAGGGCCACTAGGATTTTTGAGAAGAAAAATCTTTTTATAAGAAGCAACAAGAAGAATTTGATTTTTGTAGTCTGACCATATAAAGGCATGATCTGGGATTTGCCTAAAAATGAATCTCCACAATTATATAAATATCCTGAAAAATGAACGTGTGAGTTAGTGTAAGAATGGATGCATGGAATGAATATTAAGAAAAAATCTTACTACCAGAGGATTTAAATTTCAAAGAAACTTGCCTCCATAAATAATTGAGCTAGTATCTAACAGAAATCCAGCTAATTTTAAGATGGTCCTTAAGAAAATTGCAAAAGGTATTTCTACTTCCTTGATTAATGGCAAGGAATAGAACATACTGAATGTTAAGGTCTCATCTCCTTGTGACATTTACATCTCTTACTCTGTTAATCCAGGAATTTTGGTTTGTTGATCATGCTTTTCAGGACATTTTAAAGCCATGTTAAAGTCCTAATTTGGAAAAGACCACTATAATGTTAACATATCACAATCCCATTTATATCTATATTAAGGGAAAATTTTAAAAACTGACCTTTTATCCACAGTTATTCCTTGAATTTTTTCAAATTAAGTAGACGATCAGTTCAGAGATTTTTTTTTCTTTTAAAGCCAAAGTGTAGAACATGTAGAAAATGCAAGGAAAAGCAAAATCTGATGTCTTGCAACACAGTATATGTGACCATAGCAACAGCACAGAATGGCTAATATAATCAGCACCCAAGATCAATAGTGGACTGGTCACCATAAAGAGAGAGACACACTGAGAACCAGAGCTTAAATTCAAGATGGAGAATGGTGAATGTAATGCCCTGTCCTGTGACAGTCAGTTGCTTTCCTTTGATAATATTTTGGGATGACAGGAGGAGTAATGATTCTAAGATGTAGTATTCTCTATCTGGAAATGATTGAAATTTGTATTTTCACAGAGACACGATGGCTAAAACACCTCAGCAGTGTTTCACCAAATATCTAAGGTCTCTATAAGCTTTAAAAAATACAAAAGCTAATGACACAAATAGAAACAGCCTCCAGGACATTTTATTTCTAACATTCTTCAATAAAAAGACATAATTCACTTAAACATTAAACTTTTTACTTTCAAAAGATGGACTACACTTTCAGAAATTAGATGTTGTTGCATTGTATATTCTTTTTTTCTGTGCTTATAATTAGTTTTATAACTAAGTTCATGTGACTTCTCTGCATGTATATATATGGGTGAAATCTGTATGATATAATATTTGCATATAAGTACAATAGCCAGTTACCTTTTACATGATGGGCACACATGGCAACTGTGAATATTCTGTTACAATTTTATTTATTAGGCACACAGAAATAATATTGCTAATTTCAATGGAGACAGGTGTTTGCCATAGAATAGAAGCAGGAACAGAATAAAATATTAAGAAGAGAGGAAATGAAGAAAAATGTATTAAAGTTGAAAAAAGTTATCTTCTGTGATAATAAAAAGAATAGGTCTTCTATTGATTCCTATTGCACTCAGGTAACTAAATCTGTTCTGAAAGTCAATATCTGTAAAATTGTTAAGGTTAGACAAAGTAGAGTTTATAGGGCTAATTTTCATATGGACTCTGTTCCACCACAGTTAGCAGAATATCTGACTGAGAGGAGGGACCATAACATGAAAATGGCTAGAGACCAGTTGGAGTGCTATAAGAAATAGATTTTAAAGAGGTTTTTTTTTCATAAATTCATTATAGTGTCAAATATTTTATTCAGTGTAATAATTCTGTACTTTGCTATAGTTTCTACAATGGGAATTGTGACAGGATTTGCTGCCAGGTCAACAGCTAAAGGGGATATTGTTATTTAACACAGCAATATTGTTTATTGAAATTCCTATTACCAAGTCTGTTTGGGATAATTATTTTTACTTAATTCCATTTCTTGCAGAGCACCTCCTTAAACAAGCATGAAAAATTCTGGCATAGCATCTTTTCTCACAAGTACTGAGAAATCTTCTGGTTTATTGATTTATTGTGAACAGATTTTCTTACATAAACACTAAAAATAATTAAATTTACCATATGGAGTTTCTTGCTTTTTTATGATATTTATTTATGTATTTTGTACATTTGTTCATATCAAGAAGTAAGGAGGGAAAAGCAAAGTTTTTGCATTTTTCCAAGTTAAAAACCATATATGTATAAACAGAAACACACATAAATAATTTAAAGGAAATTTAAAAGGTATGGAAATTGTAAGGAAGAGAAAAATTAAATGTAACCCTGGATTTCAGAAAGTGTTGTGCATCATCACTGTGAGGTCAGTGGAAACTATGAATTTGGAATAAACATAAAACAGCTTTTATGACTTTATTTGTAATTACTTGGAAGGCTCTGTGCATCATATTGATATGCTGTCAAATAGCAGAATTACAACAGGATCACTGTGAGAATGTGTTGTCTTCAAGT
This sequence comes from Trochalopteron elliotii, assembly GCA_024734555.1. NCBI lineage: Eukaryota > Metazoa > Chordata > Aves > Passeriformes > Leiothrichidae > Trochalopteron > Trochalopteron elliotii. Next base: position 3,178,574 of record JANPWX010019886.1, read on the forward strand.
GTGTGTGTCTGTACGAAGAAGAGAGCTAGGGAGCAATCAGAAATATTTCACTGTCTGTGGCCATGTAACTTCACTTTTCTATGTAGCTGTATTCATTTCAGTGCTTTATTATGACATATCATGAACCAACATTACAAGCTGGCAAGCAGAGATAAATAGTTCCAAAGCTCTTTTTATGCTGTTTTGTGCTGCTGAATACTTTGGAATCTCATTTTTGACAGCTTAAGGCTGAAGTACTATATATTCCCAACAACTTTTTTAAATACACAGATGAATAGTACACTGTTAAAAGTGAAAGTGCTTCATCATCAACAGCCACACATATCCACAGACACACACTCACACAGAATGCATCGAAATGAATTAAACTTGCCAGCTCTCCTTCCAGTTCTGTCTCTCATTGAAAAGGATAACGGGTGATTCTCCTCACATTAAATAAAAGCAGGAAGAAGCTAGAGCAAAAACCAAAGCTATGGCCTGATTTAATAGGCTAATATTGTCTGGAAAATATTTATTTCTGAGGGATTTGTTCACTTTGCATGTTTCTAAGCTTCAACATATTTTTCTCTTTTTTTCTTGTTTTGTATTTAAACAAAAAAACAAAACAAGCAGCGTTGTTGCATTTCTTCTGCTGTGACTATAATATTCTAATACAGGAAAGAGCAATAATAGAAAAAATTATATTTGCAGTGCAAGCATCCTCTGTCATCCTCAGTGTAGTCAGAAATGCCTTGAAGTATGTGAAAAATAGACGCAGCAATTTAGAATGTAGCAAGAGAGAATAAATACAGAATACAGCCTGACTGCCTGGATTTCCCTCAGAAGGATGCAAAAAGTGAATTCTGTATACAAAGACTCAGTTCAGAGCAGTTATTTACCCTTGAGAAAAGGGAGTTTTTATGCCCCCTACTGTCTCCTTCGTTGTGATGAGATCACCAGATGTGTACATCTGCCTAGACAGAGAAAAGCTGCTCCAGCAAGAGAAAAACTCTATCGTAAGTCCATTTTCCTATAAAAATGGTGGTCAAATCTCCCATTAAGGACCACAAATTTTTAAAGTAGTGAATGTAGCACTTTCTGTGTAATTAAATCTTTCTCTAGGAGATATAAGTGTGGAGCCTTTGTGTGCTCCTACATGAATACCCTCTGCTAATCACAACTGTGACAGCAATACTTCTCTCTTACCAGAAGTGAGCCTCTAAAAACTGAAAACTGAGCAAATTGAGAGTCTGCAAAATGACTTTAGGACTGCAGAAATTTCCCACAAAAACAGTGAGTAGTCTGGTTATACAAGCCACACAGAAGATTTGTCACAGACACCCCAGTCTACGGTCCTTCACAAAGTCTAATGACATTCAGAGACATTTAGGGAGGCCTCGGCACAGCAGGATGCTCTGCCCTGGTACGCAGTGAAGCAACGCAGACAATGCCCAGTTTGCAAGTCTGTGGGTAGTGGATTGAGAGGGGGGTCATGCCAGTTTTGGTGTCAAACCATGCTAAAACCAGTCTGCTCACCAACCTCAAATTAACACTCTGATAGTGAGGCAACCAGAGACATGTGACTGGCAGGCAATTACTTTACACTATAATAAAGTCCAGTCTTGTACAGTTAGCTTGTTCTAACATTCCAGCAATTCCTCCTTGGAGTGTGTGAAGATTGCTACACTGGATTTTGGGGATGCCCCTCAAGGATACTCCTCAAGACTGAGTGAAAAAGACCTGCCTGTGAGTGCTGTCATGACAAGTTACATCAATCTCTACTTAATAATTTTTTGGTTTTGCTAGCTTTAATACAATTGTTTTCATATAAATGCTTTAATATAGTGCACTATATTGTACTATGCACTATTAGTAAGTTTAGCTTTTATACTGTGTAGTAAATAATTCTGATTAAGATGTTTTGTCCAATCATTTCTCATAATAAATAGCTTATTTTATAGAAATAGATCAGATTTGCGAACTTTAATCCTCAGGGATTAAACCTTTGACAAAGCCTGGGGTAAGAATGGATCCAACGCCACCTTGATTCCTCTCTAAGAAGTTTAGAACACAAGGGGATCCTTTCTGTACCTCATGACTCAACAAAAGGGCTTCTCTAATAATCCTTATTGAAAGCTCCAACTCCATCTACTACTCTTGGTTAACTTTCCAAATACACATAAAGTCAAATTATGGAGAATCCAGTTGGTTTTGTGGAAAGGTTTAATTTTATTGATCCATTTAAAAGGAAAAAATTGCAAATGATATTTAAAAATGCAGATATCTTCACTGAAAATTGACTGCCTCGATTACACCAAAATTTTCTATTAAACAAATTTTACATGTAAAGAAAATATAGATTGAAATGCATAAATACAACTTTTACAAAGCAGAGTCTATACAATGAGAGCGAATACAGTCACACTCCTTTGACTAATAAGGCAAAGGTCTCCCTTCTTTCCCTTTAAAACCATTACTGGACGTAAAAAAATAGGTGAAATGTACTAATGGAACAAAGAAGATAATTTCTGCCCCGTCCCCCCATTTCTCTTTCCTAGATGTCTGAGGCTGTAGCCAGGAGAGGTCAATGAGAAAAACAAAATGTCTGTAGCGCCTTCCAGGACTCTGGAAGTAACTTTTGCAGCTTCTTCATTCAACTCAGCATGGTTGGAAGTTTCTCCCAAAATATTAACTTCTCAATATATGACTGGTTGAAATCTGCCCAACTAATAGCATTTCATTTGAAAAGCAATGGGAAGGTACATAAAAATATGAATAATGGTTGCATAGTTTTAAAGTAACTTGTACTAGCCTACAACATGTTAGAAAGTCATTTCTTTCAAGAAATTAGATTAAGAGTAATAAAGAATCAGATTCTTCCTAAGAGCTGATAATCAAGAAGTCCTTGCTTAATAGTCAAGGACAATGGAAATACTTCTAATGACTTGTTATGCACTTCTATTTTCAGTCTTTGGGATTACTTTTGTGATTGGCCCTGTGCTAAATTATTTGCATAAAACCTGATAATAATGGCAAGGAGATTATATAAAAGAGCCTTGTAGTTCCATGCTAATGAATAACTCTGTTTCATGGAGGAAAAACTGTGAAATTTCACACCATTGATTCTCTCTAAATATAAAATAACTTAGTACAAAGATACTGCATATAAAAGAGTCAATTAGTTTTATGCTAATGAATAACCATGTTTCACTAAGGAAAAGCTGTGAGATTTCAAAACCATTCATTCGCTCTAAATACAAAATAACTTAGTACAAGATACCGCATGTTTTACAGGGTTTGTATCTTTGTGGCATTCCGAAATAAAGTGCTTAATAACTAGACTCATTAATACTAATGGTAAATCAGTGAGATTAAATATTTCTATAAATCATTTTATTAATAAAACAGAGGGCTCATTAAAGGACTATTGAACTATTAAGCTGCAATTTTTCAGTATCAGCATTTTATAAACATTTCAATTAGCACAGGTTGACAATATTGAAGAAGAGGAATAAAATAGTTTAGCCACATTATAGGACACAGATTGCCAGACTGTTGAGAAATAAGGAATAACGTTTCAGTGGGATCATAACTGCATAACAAATTGAACATTTAAAAAAAAATATATATAAAGCATCTCTAATCTGAGCCTTTCAAGGACCTTCTGAAGGACTGTCTGCTGCTACTGTTCACTATATCATTTTACTATTATCCTTGGAAGGAAGACTGCCAACCTGAAAGGAATTTGAACAACTGAAGACAAAGAAATAAGAATAATGATAGCTTAAGAGAACAAAGTGAAGAATAAAGTGCCTTCAGTAAGAATGTTTAACATATGTAAGTGGTGAAAAATGATAGCTAGAAGTCTGCATTTTAAATGTGCTACAACAGATCTGAAAGCATAAAATGACCACAGAGCAAGTGTTGGAAGAATGTCAAAAATTATAATGTCCTGATTCTTTTTAAGTTCTTCATGTCCAACGTTTACTTAGCTCTTATCCTGATAATTATCACATATATGCCGTGGGGGGAAAAAAAGCCTGCATGAAGTACTAAATCGAGGACGGGAATCAGTTCAGTAATTCAATTTCACCCTCAAGCTGTTCTCTATTTTCCACTTCTGAATGATAGTAATGTGAAAAGGAGCTGTTGTTGGCTTAAGTAGGGAGAGAGAGAGAGAATCTAATGGTAGAAGGGGTAAGATAAAGAGTACATTCAGAGTCTGGGATTCCTTCACCAAAGGAAGAAAATTATTCAGTTCTAGTCTTCACTTCCTTGAATTACATTTGCTGAAGGGAAAAAGAGCTTTCTATTTTGAGCTTAGTGAAACAAGAAAATTATGCAAGATATTGTCTTACGCTCTTCAGTGTGTGGAAATGTATAATATTATATAGTAGGGGCAGGATCCTATTTTTCATTCCATTTTGATGGTGTTGACTTTTCTCTGACTGTAAAATTTCTGCCCATGAGACCAAATTCATCTTTCATGTAAGTGGTGAAATTCTCTGAAGTTAAAGGGACAAAAGAAAGTTACTTAAAATACAAGTAAATCTGGTATAACCATGCCATCAGCATAACTCTTTTTCCAAACCCTTTTTTCTATCAGCTGAGGTACTCAGTGGAAGGGGAGGTTGTTCCCTGGTATGGTAATCTGTCACTGTCAGGTTTCATTCTGTGAGTATGGATGGAACATGATCACTCTTTTAACAAGCAAGATATTATTAATACTTGAGTAGCACAAGGATTACTTGATAATTTTTTCTAATTTTATTTTTCTAATTTTATTTTTTGTTTCATTTGGGGTTTTGGGAGAGGATTTTTTTGCTTTTTTATTTTGTTCAACAATATATTTTATTCACATAGAAAAATGTCTTACATCCTGTTAACTGTAAAATCTCACATACTTGTATGAATAGAAAACTGTTATGCCCCCCTTCAGAATAAAACAGACAGGAAGAACATTTTAGTTGGAAACATTATAAAAACAGACAACAAATTTTAAAAGTACCTTTAAAAACCTTAAATGTAATGTGAACAAACAATCTTTGATACCTTGATGTTTACTTTTGGTTTCTATATGACTTCATGTAAAAGACAAAATAAGGTTTAGGCATGCATGCTATATCAAGATCCCAGTGCCATAAAAAATTTTGGGTTAATTTATATCAAAACCAGGAACAAGTCAATTTCCACTTAAACATGTACCTGCAAAAATAATCCGAAATGTTTGGCAGATCTTAGAAAACTCTCCCAGTCATTTAAAAGCCAGTTTAAGTTCACTATGATATATCTTCCTTCTCTGGATTTAGAAGTTTAGCAGAGTATCTAGTATGTCCAAATTATTTTCATTTACATATACATGTGATATACACAAGCAAATTTTGAATAATGTTTACATTATTTATCTTAAAGAGTACTTAAATCTAATGAACACTTACACTAATGATTTCTGCATCAGGTATAAGGTAATAATTAAAAAGACTCCATAACAACAAGACAAGGATAAAGAAGTTAACAAGGTCAAAAAATGTTCATTAAAAAGTAGAATAGGTCCTTAATGATACAGATAGAGATGAATGGAAATCTGGGTTAACAAAAACAGTGTTTAATAGCTAAACTACTTCATGCTTATCAGAGAATCACAGAACTATGGAATTACAGAATGTTTCTGTTTTGGTTTGGGAGGGATGTTCAAAGATCATCTAGTCCAAGTCTCCTGCCATGGGCAAGGACATGTTTCACTAGATCAGGTCACTCAAAGCCCCATCTAATCTGACTCTGACCAGTGCTAGCAATTGGACAACTGCAACTTTTCCAGGCAATCTGTACAAGTGTTTTGCCATCCTTACTGTAAAAAATTTCTTCATGACATACAGTCCAAACTGATATGGTTTAGCTTAAAAACCAGTAGCCCTTGTCCTTTCACTACAGGCCTTGGCAGAAAGTCTTGTCCATCCTTCTTCTAAGTCTGTTTTACATATACTGCCTCTAACAAGTTCTCCTCAGAGCCTTCTCCTCTCCAGGCTGATCAACCCCAGGTATCCCAGCCTGTCTTCCTAGGAGAGGTGGTCCAGCCCTTATAATTTTTGTGGCCTCCTCTGGAATGCTCAAACAGATCCAAATCTTTATGCTGGGATCACAGAACTGGACTCAGTACTCCAGGTGAGGTCTCACGAGAGAGGAGTAGAGGGGACAATCACCTCCATGAACACTGCATTGGAGGCACCAGTATACAATGGACTTTCTGTGCTGCAAGCACTGCAAGCCAGATAATGCACAATTTTATATCAAGCAGTGTTCCCAAGTTCTTCCCCTCAAAGTTGCTGTCAATCAAGTAATCATCCAGTCTGTATGGATATTGGGGGTTGCCCTAATTCAGATGCAGTACCTCGGACCTAGGACTTGATTTTGTTAAAGGTCATGAAGTTTTTGTGGGCCACTCCTCAAGCCTGCCAAGGACCCACTGAATGGCATCCCTTCATTCTACCAGATCAACCATAGCAGTCAGCTTGGCATCATCTGCAAACTTGCTGAGGCGCTCTCCAGTCACCCCATGGTTTCTCCTCAGGCCACAGGAGATGGTGTCACTCTGGGGG